>JAWWLR010219196.1:0-12844 GCA_035041075.1 Acraspis erinacei | reverse complement strand
AAAATTACATAACTTTCTCAACGGCAAAGTAAAATTTAATCAGAAGTTCAAGAAATTATGAAGACTATAATTAATTATAAAGTTGCCGAAATATAAAAATTCCTGAATAAAAAATTCTCAACGAAAATTGACGACTTACAAAATACACGAACCAGAAAAATCTAGAATTTAAACATCAAAAAATTTCTTTTGGTTAAATATTACTTATTTATTTTAGACATGATAAACAAATATTTTTATTCAAGAATCTCTTTTTAATTTATAAAATAATTTTCATAATTTAAAATAAAAATAATTTAAAAGAATATATTTCTGCATCAAAAATCTTCTTTCAAAATTTGCAATAAATTAATTTTTGTGGTTTGTTTCAATAGAAAGAAGGTTAGAGACAAATGAGTGTTCAATTAAATCATGCAAATATTGGGTTTAGAAAATTTGATAAAGTTCTTTTGGAGGCAAACGTGTTTTTAAATTTATTTCTGTATTCAATTTGTATAAAATTATTGTTATTTTAAATTCGAAAAATAATTTTTAAATACTTTAGAAATGAATTAAAAATTACTTTGATAATTATATTTGATTATTTTGTTTTTTATAAATGAATAATGTTCCTTGAAAAAAAATTTAAGTTTTTTAATATGCGAAATTCATCATTCGGAATTTTTCACAGAGATTTTATTATTCGGCAATTTTACAGTGTGGCGAATTTTATTTTTTGGGATTTTTAACTGATCGAATTTATGAGTACAATTTAAATTATGAAAAATATATAAGAACACCGAACAGCTGAAGAAAATATTCCAAAAGTTTAATAAATTTCATAGTCAAAATATCATAATTATTTCGAAAGAATTTATCTTGAAACTTCTTTTTTTTTTAACAATGGCAGTAGAAAAGCAAAATAAAAAAATTTCAAAACTTTAAAGAACTATACAAATCTTTAATTCGCTTTAAACAAGTAATTATTGAATAAATAATCAAAGTAAATATTCGAGTCCAAAGAGCCATTTAGAGAGTGTTTTTTGTTGTTAACTTTCTGACATTGTCTATTCTTAATCAGCAATTACTTTTTGCAATTATTAATTCAGTAATAATTTTCAATTTAAATTTTTGTTTATCGGAAAATTAACTGAAATTTATTAATCGTCTATTTAATTCTCATTATCAAACCGGATTGTTTATATCTACAGATTTAAACTATAATTGAGTTATTTTTTAAAAGTACATTCATTTTATTATGCCTAATTATACTTAAATTTAAAAGCCAGAAAACATTTTTTTTAAATATAGAGATAAAAACTTTTAAAATTTGAATTTCTTTAAAGAAATTTCAAACAACAAATGCCTTAAAAATTTGAAACCCAATTTTTCATAAATATCGATTTAATTTTAAATCATTTAGGCACGCTTAAGTACTATTTGCGGGAAAATAATTTCTTGCTATGTTATGCATAGTTGAATTTTTTCCTTAAAAAAAATTCTTTTTTAATATATAACTTTCGATATAATCGAATTATTCAATTTTTTTCCAGAATCTTGCGGAGCTTATTTTCTAGTTTCAACCTGGCGGCGTTTTTCTGAAAATATTAAACGTTGATATTTTTTTTAAAGCCACACTTACATGTTTTGAATTTTATTTTGAATTTGTACTATCGCAAGAAAAAAAATGTATCAATCTTATTTAGGATAAATAAGTCTTGTCAGCAGGATATTTTTTTTCATATAATCGAATTTTCGCATTTTTCTTGCAAACGACAACTGATTAGAAAAAATGTTCAGAAAATAGTTTTCACTGTTAAAAAAGTAAAAAAAGTGATGTTGCTCATGTATGATATCTTGCACCGATTACCATAAAAATAAATAATTATATATTTATAACGAAATAAATTATCTTTGCCAAAAAATGGTTTAGCGCGCATCAAACTTATAGGCTATATTTTTTATATAAAAAAAATTATAAAAAATATTTTTTTTTCTAAAAAAGGGTGAGGTTTGCGCCTTTTTACAGAAGTTGCACAATCGGAAATGGTGCAAGATTTAAATGAGTAAAACAACTTTTTTTATAACTTTTTAAAATGTTCAAATGTTTTTCCCAACAGTTTTTAAATCCGTTTGCAAAAAAATGCGAAAATTGAAGTAAATGGAAACAAAATCTTTTGGTCACAAAACTTACTTAGTCCGGGTAAGACTCAGAATCTATTTTCCTCAGGACAGTACAAATTTAAAAAAAAATTGAAAAAAATATGAGCGTGGCTTTTTTGAAAAAATCTACTTTAAACATTTTCAGAAAAACCACCGCCATTTTCTTAATTTTCAACATTTTTTTAATTGTCCGCCGATTTTGAATTTAGGCGATTAACTCGGTTAGAATGTGGGAACAAATATAAAATATCACAAAAAGGTCAAAAGTTATATACTTTAAAAATTTTTTTTTACAAATCAAGGTCTCTCAAATAATTTTGTAGCGTTTTTCTAAGATTTTGAATGATTTCAAAGAATTTCAAAAGATTCAATAATTTTATAACAACCTCCAATTCCAATGATATTTAAGAGATTTAGAAATTTCCATGGATTCCAAGAAATTTGGTAAAATATCAAAAAAGTAGTAGTTTGATTTTAGGATTAAGTATTTAAAAAATATTTTGACGTATTTTTAAGTATTTCAAGAAATATTACAAGATTTAGAGCATTTAATTGAGTCTTCCAGAATTTCAAAGATTTGGGGAATACTACAATTATTTTCAGATATTGTAATGTTCTTTTTTTTAGAAAAATTCATACAGGCAGGTTTATTCATTTTAGCAATTAGACATTTGCTCCTACTATTTATTGGCTATTCGACTAATCAACTGAAAATATTTTTCATAATTTTCAGTAACTTACATTTTCTTGATTAAATTGTAGAATTTCATTAGAAGAACAACGTCTATTTTTGGGAATAATTATACAGTATTTCAAAATAGAAAATGTAATGTTTTTTGTTCTATAAGAAATGACAGATAATATAATTGCAATTTTTAAAATAACGAAATGATTTTTTTGCTGAGACCCGATTTTTAACACAACTTATGGGAATACATTTTATTGTATTTTAGGATTCAAAAAGTTAAAATCCAAAAGTATAATCACAGGACAAACTATAAGTGAAAAATCGTTTCAGATAAAAAAAATCTAGGGATAATCCCGGAATAAGAAAATGAAGATCAGTAAGTGTAAAATAAAAAATTAGTCATTCTGAATTTTTACATGGGCGATCTTCAATTTTTTGCTAGACCATATTACTCCCACACTTTTACCTGCAAAACTTTTCAACTTTTTCTTTTTTGTCTGATTTAATTTTTCTTTAATATTTGTGAAATTAGATATAAAAATTAATTCAAGCCAGGAAATGAACAGAAATTATTTTTGGCGATCTCAATTATAATTCGGAAATGCTTTTATTTTAGAAATTCACTGAAATAAGAAGAAAAACCGTCTCGCTCTGAATGGTAGAGTTTTTATTTCTTTTTTAAGAAATTTGTTTTATTTCTGATGATTCAATCCCTTTAGCGTAAATCTATTTTTTTCGAATCAACCCTATCTTTCACAAGGCTTAAATTTAGGCTTGACTTTCAAATTTTTTAAAGTTAGCTGAAGTAATTTACAAATTATTATGAATCATAAGAAAACGTTTTTTATTATAAAAATCTTGAATAACTGTCTGCTTTAAAAAAAAACATTTTAAACTTGGCAATATACCTCTTTTTTAACTTTAAATTCTTCAGACCAAAAAATGTATAATTAAAATTTTTTTATCCTTCAGTTTAATTTTTTTTTTAATGGGGCCTAGACTCTCAATTTGTGAGTACTCTTCCAAAACGTTCTACAGCTATTTTATAAATAAAAGAACATTTCTTGCAGTATTTACAACTATAGAAAAATTTCACCTAAAATAGACCAATTTTTTTATGAATTTTTATATGATTATGAAATGCCTTTTTTCAAACAATCGCTGCAAAAAGAAATTAATTGCTACATGTTACAGGTTGATGAATTAAAAATTGTTGAGAATGTCTGTATCAAATTTTGTAGATGAAGATACGTAATTTGTGATTACATAATCATGAGTGCTTGGTTTGTAATATTTCTCCTTCAGTTTATAATTCAGCTAAATGTTTAAAAATTAATACGATTTTTTTTTAATTTTCCTCTAAGGTAAATAATAAATTATTCTGTTTAAAAATTCAACCCACTTAGTTTCAAAATTATAAAATATATTTAGAAGGTGTGAGTGATACAAATTGAAAATTTTTGAAAAAATATGGATATTTAAGAAAAACACAATATCTTTCTTTTTTCATAAAGAAAATTAAGGAAAAGTGCTACACGTAAGGCAAATTGAAAGAAAAAACACAACTATAAATTTAATTTTTTTAAAAGCATTTAAGCAACTTTAAAAATAATTTTAAAAAAATTAAAGTCCGCATAAGGCCAAATGTTTCTAAAAACTAATAAGGGTCTTGACTTATTAATTATTGAATAATAAAATAAGAAATGCTTGGACAACAAATTTATTTGTTTTGATACTTTTCATATTGGCCTAAGCTTTTATTTTTACTTGACTTTAAAATCATTTAAAGAATGCTAAAATAATGTATAAGGAAAACGAGTAATATTTATCGCTTTGAAATAATACAAGGTAAGCTTAAATTTCCATTAATTAAAAATAAAGAAAAGTCTCATTACGCTTTATTTATAATTTAAAATTTTTTTAAATTATATTGCTAATATTTTTAATTAATATAAAAATATTTTCATATTCAGAAAACTATTTTATTTATAAAAACACGATGTTGAAATTTGGATTATTTTCTAAAATGTTTCATATTTACGTAGGAACTTTATTTTCAGATAACATGTACTTTATTGAATGCCTTGGCAAACAAGACTTTTTCCACTTAAACAATGAGGTATCATTTCAGAGGTTTGAGAAAAATAAATATTTAAAAAAAAACTGATTAATTATTAATAATACTTATTTCTAATCTAATTTTATTTTTAATTATCATTTATAATATTTTTTTTTCGAAAAATTTCATAAATAAGACGACTGGCTTAATTTGTTATTAACTTATTGTAACATTAGAATTATATTCTGCGCCTTTTTTCTCAGAAAAATTATGCAGCAATAATAATTCCTTTTTTGAAAATTTATAGAATTATTCTGAAAGAATCTAAAATGATAAGGGATGACCTAATTTTTGCTAAAAATAAAAATTCCGATTATTTAAAAATAAAACTACCCACAGTAATTATTATCGAAATTAAAATATTCTCAAACTAAAAATTCATGAAACAAAAAAATTTCGAAATTTTCCAGACCTTGAAACTTTTTTTTGAAAATTTTTAAATCTTACATCTTACTGTTTTGGCTATTTTGTTTATGTTTAATAATTATTATTCATTCATAATTAAATTATGAAAATAATTATTGATTATTAATTGATAATTAATTCGTTTACTCTTTCACAATTTAAAAGATTTTTCGATTTTTCGATTTTTGTTTAATAAAGAAGAATCGGTTGACAATTTGTTGCCTCAGTATAAGGAAATTCAAAGTTTTTACAATAATTATGAAATATTTATCAACACATAAAGTAAAACGGCGCCGTAAAGAATTATTTGAATTAACAGATTTTGAGATTTTGTAGATGCAACCTTATAGATAAAAAAACTGTTATCAAAAACGTGCAGTTTATTTTTCTTCTGAGAATAAGGTCAAATTTTAATGATACGTATCTCTATTTGAAATACTCAAAAATTTTTAAGTATGTCAATATTTCCACATAATCAACTTTCTTGGCACAACTCTTATTCTATATTCAAACTAAAATTTCGATTTTATTTAAAAAAAAGAAATTTTCTTTTAATTCTCTCATTACAAGCTATATATTTCCTTGTGAAGAAATATTCTATTTTCACTAAGTCATTCGCTCGACAATATAAAATTGTTGAAAATATAAAATGATTTAAAAAAATTAAAAGGTTTTATAATAAATCAAGCTCTCTAATGACTTTTTAAAATGTAAAATATTTAAAAAAATTTTTCAGTGGGTACCAAAATTTTTTACTTAAAGTGGTGAGATTTTTTTCAGTCACCCATAAATTAATAGTAAAATGGTTGATTTCTTATTAAATTCTATTAAATCAGTTTACATTTAAATATAAAACGAGAAAAAGATAAAAAGAGAAGGAAAGGGACAAAGTTTGACGCCTGCTATAAATAAATATGATTTTAGTTGTATTTTTCATTCGTTTAAAGTATTAGCTTAGAAAATGAGAGCTCTTTCTTTGAAAAGACAGGTAAAAATTAATAAATTAATTTTTAATTTTTTAAAGAAAGGAAATTTGTGTAGCTCATTTTTTTTTAATTCTTTTTTACCCCCATAAATTTCGAAATCGCTTTATTTCTTTAAAAATTGTTAGTACGAATTGGGATCTTTCTCAGTTTAGTTAATTAACCTTTAATTATTTAAACAAACTACATTTTGTTCAGTCTTTTCTTAGAGGGCCTAAAACTACCCTTAAAACTAATATTGTCAATTCTGGATGAAATTTATTTTTTTTACCTAAAATTAGTTATATTGGTCTCGTGGTATATTTATGAACATCAGTTAATTACTTTTCAATTAGTTAATGAAATGGAATCTACTAATAATATTTTTCTAAAAATTCGTTTGTTCCCCTTAAAAATTTATAAATTTCTATATTTCCCTAAAAGTGTTGACGATTTATTTATTGGGATAATTATCAGCATTGTTTAATCATTCTGTAATTTTTTATACAAATTGCATTTGCTTCAATATTTTTTAGAAGGCTAAAAAAACTTTAAAACAGAAAATTTTAATTCTTGGTGAAATCGACCTTTTTCGCACTGTATACCAGTCTTTTTCACTGAAAATTAGTTACATTGGTCTCGTGGAATATTTATCAACATTAGTTCATTGATTTTCAATTATTTACAGAAATATGATTTCTGTAAATATTTTTTTTTCAAAATTCGTTTTAGCCCTAGAGATTCGGAAATTTCTTTATTTTATTAAAAATTACTATTCATTCCGAAAATTTGTTTTTTTCTGATAAAAAATAATTACTGTTGGTCTATTAGGATATTTATCAATACTGCTTCATTAATTTTGAACTATGTAAACAAATTCTTTTTGTTTAAGTAATAATTTTTTCTGAAAATTCATCTAGCTGGTAGTTTATTATCGCTAATAATATAAATTTATTTACAAATATTTTTAAATTGTATAAACAGTAAATTATTATTTGTTTTCAATAAACTTTAATTTATTGAAGAAATATTTTTTCAACACAATTTTGGTTAAATATTCCTCTAGAACAACAGTAATAATTTTTCTTTTAAAAAATGCAAGCAAATAGAATTTTTCTAAACACTTACAAATGAATGAACCAATGTCCATAATATTTCACTAAATAAATAGTAAGAATTCTTAACAAAAGAAGAATTTTTAAAACAAAACTTATTTAAACAAATTGAATTTGTTTAAATAATTGAATATTAATTAAACAATCTTAAGAAATAATTCACTAGACAAATAATAATAATTATTAGGGAGAAAAAACGAATGAAAAAAATATATATTTAAACAACTTTCACTTTTTAAATAAATCGAAATTAATTAAGTGTTGCTGATTAATATTCCAATAGACTAATGTAAATAATTTGAAGTACAACAGCTGTTAAAATTAAAATTAAAATCACAAAATTTCTTTTTTCGGATTTGGAACTAAATGGTGCGAGGTGGGGGTCGTTGCCCTCTATCATGCAAAAAAAAAAAAATTACCGCATTTCATTCCAAATCCGAAAAAATAAATTGCGTAATTTTTTTTATTTTTTATTTTAACAGGTGTTTCACTTAACATTAATTAATTTAGTCTAGTGGAATATTGATCAACATTACTTAATTAATTTTCAATTATTCAAGCAAATAGAATTTGTTTATTTTTTTTTTCTCAAAAATTCGTGTTTTTTCCTAAAAATATTGCTATTAGTCTAGTTAAATATTTATTAAAATTGGTTAAATAATTTTCAAATTATTAAATTATTATTATGTATTAATACATAATAAAATACTGAATTTTGGTGCCTAATAGCATTACCTGATTATTATAAAATGTTCAGGTGATATATATCAAACTTATGTACCCTGGAAAAATTTTCAAAGATTCCTCAAACCTTACCACGCAATGCTTAAAAAATAATTTGCCAAAATTTACAAAAAATCGATGATTTAAATGTCTGGTTTTTTAGTCTATCGTGGAATACACCTTCTGAAAAAAGATTGGTCGAAATATCGACTCAATATTGAAGCTTGAGATTTAATGTAAATTTTACAATTAACAATTTTGTTATTTTTATAATTTGCAATTGCAAATTCAATTTTAAAGATCAATACTTGAAACCTGGAAATATTATTTTTAAATATGTATAAATTTAATAATTGTTATTTAGCTATCTTAAAAATACTAGAGTTTTCAAAAGTAAATTAACAACATTGAAAAATTTTACATTGAAGAATCTTTAAATTTAAATTTAAAGTATTCTAACTTGAACTAATCTAAAAAAATCTTATAAATTATACAGCTTTGTTATATAAATCCTACAAATGGAATAATTTTTCATTCTATATTTTTAAAATTCTAGCATTTTTAGTTTTAAATATTCGGGATTGTTGAGCTCTGTTTTGTCAATATTTAAATTCCTTGAAATCCTTTATATTGGATGAATTTTTTTTTCTATTCCTTGTTTTCTCATAGCTTGTGTCGCTTGTTTAAAAATTTGATTTTTATGTTGTATTTTCTACGATAAAAAAATGCGTTAAATTCAAAAATGATCAGCAAAAAATTTATAGATCTATTTTGGAAACACAGCTTCTTCTATTAGTTTTTCTTTCGTTAGCGAGGAATATTTGCCGTATGTAAGCTTGTCTCATTTCCCATAGTACTTCGTAGTCGTATTTTTTAAAGTTTCGAAAACTATTTACAAATTTAACAAAAAATAAGAAATTTCTAGAAACCCTACGCTGTGAAAACTCATTTTTGTACATATTTCTCTTTTGTAGACATTTCCTCATCATTTTGAAACTAAATCGCTGAGCTGACAATATTTTTAAAGTCACTTAATCTAACGAAAGCGCAATCTTACATTCTGATACTCTATTTCCTGAAAAATAATGCCAAGGAAAATAAATATCTAAGTTCTCATTCCTCGTATTCTCTTTCCAGTTTTTGTCGTAAACTCGTGATGAGAAATCGTGACAATACTTTTACAAACTAGTTTTTTTCCGGGTGATACATATATGTCAATTTGAGTAACCTCTATTTTCATTGCTTCAATATTTAGACGACTAAATGATGTGTTAAACTTCATCCATTATTCATCATGAACGGACGTGTAAAATTGCGGTTGTTACTGAGTAAGTGATTTATTTAAATAATATAAAAATAAATAATTTTCGTTTATTTCAGCCCTAATTTACTAAGGATTTTTTCCCAGTTCTTAAATCTTTTAAGTTAATTACATTTTTTTAATGAATACTTAACAAATTTATAATATACGTCGCAAAATTCCAGAACACCAAATTTTTGTTTGCTCTGTTGATATGGTTATAGATTGAAGAACCTAATTTCTTTTAATTTGATTAACAATCGAATAGATAAAAATAAAACGTGATGAGGTTTCGAGGATTGAAAGCATTAATTATTTTGATTTCATTGTAAATTACGCAATAGTAGTAACCAATTATGACCAACATTTCGAAGAAAACAATTGACTTTGTAAATAATAATTAATATAATAAAAATTCATTTATATCGAATTTCTCAACGATGAAAATTTTTATTTTCTATTGATTGTATAAGCAAATTTATATCATATTTTGAATAATGAACGATCCGGGTACACCGCATCCAGTACCCGGTACTTTATTACGTACTCTACGAGAACTGTTTAAAAATTTAAATTTTGTGAATAACGAAAACAATTCCAAATGGTGAGTCGACGACCCGAGTGCACTTGATCGCACCCCAAGTATTTTAGCACGTATTCTACGAGAACTTTTTCAAAATTTGATTTGTGCCAACAGCCAGAATAAATAAAAAAAGTTGAGTCGACGACCCGGGTGGACCGGATCGTGCACCAGGTGATTTAATACGTATTCTATGGGAACTTAAAAAAATGTTTAATTTGCCGATTCACAAAGTAACTAAAAATTGGGAGTCGACTACCCGGTTGCACAGGATCGCGCGCCAGGTAGATTAGCACGTATTCTACGAGAATTTTTTTTATGAATTTTAATTTTGCCAACTGTCCAAATAAATAAAAATTATTAGCTGACAATCTGAGAGCGCCGAATCGTACGCCAGGTCATTCCAAACGTCATTTATGAGAAATTACAAAAAAAATTAAATTTGGTCAATAACCGAACCAATTCCAAATAGTGCGTCGATAATTGGAGTATACCTGGTCTCGCACCAGGTAGTTTAGCACGCATTCTACGAAAACTTAAAAAAAAAATTTTGCTAATCGTTCAAACATTAACCAACGAGAACTGCTCGGAAATCTAAATTTTGCCAATAGCCAAAAAAATTTCAAATGGGGAGTCCACACCCCGGTGCGCTGAATCTTGGATCAGGTTGTCTGAAACGTCATCTACGTATAGTTATTTAGTTTTTATTTCTTGATATTTCTCCTAGGGTACATTTTTTGGTTTAAAATACGATTCCGGTTGAACCTGTGGACCGATTTGGATGTTTTTTTAAAGCTGATAAAATTTCAAAGACGGTTGTCTAGCCTGATTTTTAATCTAGTTTTTCAATTTTTTATAAATAAATAAATATTAAAAAAATTCAATTTTTTCTACTTGTCGGTCCCGGTGCTCGTCAATAATATGAAAATTGTTGTAATTCTTAACTTTTTATTGATTCGCTTTATATAAAGATATTGCATTATGATTAAACGAAAAAAAATGTATAAACAATTTATTTGTTCAAAAAGTGTTTTATATAATATTGTATAATTTAACGTTTTTCACATTCTCATCATTTATGATGGAGAAAGTATTAGAATTGCCGGAAATTTGACACCATAGTTTTTCAACGGATCTCCACTTTCGAGAACCTCCGAAATCCGAAAAACAAGATTTTATGATGCCATCTGTCTGTCTGTCTGTCCATCCGGCCGTCCGTCCGTAAACACGATAACTCTCGAAAAAATGAACGGATCAAGTCGATCTTTCGCACACTGTTTTTAGGACCTAAGAGAAAGGACGAGTTCGTTAACCAGCAATTTTCAATAAAAATTCAAAAAATGAGCATATTTTGAAAATTTTTGAGACCATTTTTTTCTGAATTTGAAAATTCTATGTAGGTGTATGTATAGTATTAGAAACGAAAAAAATTTATTCTCATTACTCTTTTCGGTCGAATGAATATTCTCAGAGTTATAGAATTTTCAAATTTTTTTAAACAATCGAAAATAAAAATTTTAGGCCAAAAAACGAGGTTCCTGCAATGACCGCCAACACAAAGGCAAATTGAAAAACGGAATACGCTATATTTTTTGCCTTTTTTTGCTAATTTTATGCTAAAAGTCAAATTTTTTTGCTCTCTTAACTTACGAGAAAAGGGTGGCGGCGCTAGCAGGACGTCCACTCAGCGCCGCCATCTATGAAAAGTCACTAAAAATTATTATAATGAGATGAATGATTAGGGGAGATTTTTTCCTGTTCTTTCTCTCTGATGATATATATTACACTTCTCAAAAAACTACCCCTGAATCGTATATACCTACCCCGAGTAATCTAAAATGTTTTAAAAGCGGGAAAATCACCTACAAAAATGTAAAGATGATTTAGAGGTACAAATTAATTACTTCTTACTTGAAAATTTGTCTCTCCTTACCATTTTCCCCAAAAACTACCCTTCCAAGTGGACGCATACAACGGAGTTCATATATGTACGTGAAAAGCATGTAAAATTATAAAATTCAGAAACCACTGTTAGTTGAGATTTTTTTGATATTTTTTTGTTTCCCGATGACATACACTACATTCCCCATAAAACTACCCCTGAGTAGTGTATACCTACCCCTAGTATTCTAAAATGTTGTAAAAGCGGGAAAACCACCTGGAAAAATGTAAATATGATTTAGAGCAACAAATTATTTACTTATGACTTGAAAATTTGTCTGTCGTTACCATTTTCCCCAAAAACTGACCCTCCACGTTAACGCATGAAACGGAGTTCATACATGTTCATGAAAAGCATTTAAAATGATAAAACTCAGAAACCACTGTTAGTTGAGGTTTTTTGATATTTTTTTGTTCCCCAATGACATACACTACATTCACCAAAAAACTACCCCTGAGTAGTATATACCTACCCCTAGTATTCTAAAATGTTTTAAAAGCGGGAAAACCACCTAGAAAAATGAAAAGATGAATTAGAGCTACAAATTAATTACTTATGACTTGAAAATTTGTCTCTCGTTACCATTTTCCCCAAAAACTACCCTTCCAAGTGAACGCATACAACGGAGCTCACATACGTATGTGAAAAGCATTTAAAATTATGAAATTCAGGAACTACTGTCAGTTTATTTTTTCTGATCTTTTTTTCTCCACGATGACATATATTACATTCCGCAAAAACTACCCCTCAGTCGTATACACCTACCCCTGGTAATCTAAAGCGTTTTAAAAGTGGGAAAACCACCTAAAAAATGTAAAGGTATTTAACGTAAAATTATGCAGCGGAGTTCAGATATGTATTTCAAACA
>JAWWLR010219192.1:0-12844 GCA_035041075.1 Acraspis erinacei | reverse complement strand
AACCAAGTCATACCTGGTTAGTGTTTTATGCTGATAAGGTCAAATTTTTATAAAAAATTCAAAAAAGTGAATTTTTCGAAACCACACGAACAAGATGAAAAAGAAATTAAATAAGCAAAGTGTTAATGAGAATGTGTCCATTCACCGGGCAACTCTTGTCACTGTTAATGTTATTTTTTAAGAATAAAACAAAAACTACACATTCGATCAAAATGTAACCAATACAAAATTTGTAGATATTTTTTGAGGGCACAATTTTGGTCAAATCATGATTTGTCGCATCTTACATAGTTTGACCGTAAAATGGAATTTTTGATTTTTTAGTGTTTTCTGGGCAATACAATTTTGGATTTTCGATTTTATAAAAAAATTCAAAAAGTCCTTATGATAATCTTGAAGGGTTTTTTAAAAGAAACATTATTCTTATCTTGACTTTTTTTCGTATCGTGCGTTGTTTGGCTGAAAATGTTCATTTTCGTTTCTTTTCGTGGATTTTGAAAATGCTATATCTCTGAATATTTTCCTTTCATCAAAACAAGTCATTAGAAGAAAATATTTGTATTTTTGAGTACTAAAAATAATTGTACAGAGATATTTTTAATTTAAAAAAAAGTGTTCTCAAAAATTTTCAAAATGTGCTCACTTTTTGAACTTGCTTCCAAAATGGCTGGCTAACGAACTTGAGACCGAGGCACACAGAAAGACGGACGCATTAATAGAAACCTGTTTTTCGGATTCAGGGTGTCTCAAAACGTGGACATTTGACAAAAACCAGGGGAGTCAAATTTTACACAAACTATTAATTTTTCAATCCAAATTGCTTAAATAATAAATAGTTCTTGTAAATGTACAAAGCAACATAGAAAACACTCATTTGGTAGACATTTTTAATTCACTCCATAAACAAATTGACTCATAGACAAAAGGTCAAAGTTTTAAATTCTAAATTGAAATTATTTAAATAATCAATATTTCTTGTAAATTTACAAAGCAATATAGAAAAGACTCATCAGATAGACATTCTTAGTTGACTCCTTAAGCCAATTGACTCTTAGAAAAAAGGCCAAACCATTACTTTTTTAATCTAAATAGTTTAAATAATTAATATTCTTGTAAATTTGAAAAGTATCATAGAAAAAAAATAGAAACAGTTTCCTACTAGGGTAATAGCTTGAACTGCAACACTTGGCAATACTGAGACAACCATGAAATAAGAGAGACATGTATTATAATTCACAAAAAAATAATTTTAAGCATAATTTAAGCATTTTAATAAATAACGGCTTATTTTTTTCAAGAAAATATTCTCTACGACTCTCATTTTTCCAATTTTGAAAGAAAATTTTTCTATAAGGAAAATTTTTAGAACAATTTTTTTTAAAGAAAACATTTTTTGAGCAAATAATTACATTTAAAGATTATTTAGTTATTTTTAAAATTGGAAACAGGAGGGTTGTAGAAAATGTTTTCCCGAAAAAAATAAGCAGTGATTTATTCAAATGCAATCATTTTTCAAAAATTGGTAAGAAGGGACAGTCAGACAAAATGCAATTGCATAAACCTGGTTAAGATTAATGTTTCTTTTATGTCAATTTTAACATTTTTCATAACAAAATGTTTTTTATTTGAAATGATATCAATTATTATATTTTGATTCTTAAAATCATAGAAATATTATTTTTTCAGACGTATGACTTTTGGCACGACAACTACCTTAATTATCCCGTCCAGAAATCGCTAAATATTTTCCCGATTACGGATCTGGCCCTGACAGGTTGAATATCTTCGAGCCCAGATCGGGATAATTCCATGGTCCAGACCTGAGCCAGACCGGTTCAGGTATTGCAACGCCACCTAGTTCCAATTTAGGAAAATTTTCTTGCTGCCAAATGAAATGTCTTATTTTTGATAAAAGTCATGGTTATTATCTGAGTTAAGTGTATAATAGGATAAACAATATGCCGAAGCCTAGAAGTACACTACGAGTTTGAAACGACCCAGAAGTTATATATGCATATATTTTTGAAAATTCAACCTTGCATAAAAAATGTAATAATGTAATTTTATGTTTCTTGGGTAAAAAGTAAAAACAGTCCCCGAATCGTCTGAGCCATATCTCCATGTTTTTTCACTTTTTTGAAAACGTCATTTTTTAAACAATTACGTTGTTAATTAATATTTAACCTTTAACAAACAAAAAACAAAACGTCCAATCGAAAAACTGAAAATAGTTTTGCATTCCACTTGGAAATATCTCAACGTGTTTTTTAAAATAATTTTTAAAATAATTATTTAAACAATTATATTCTTTATAATTTTCAGGAACTTAATTAAAAATTTTGGTAAACAATTGAGACTTAAGCATATATGGATTTCATGATTCATCCTATTCAATAAATGAAACTGAAAGACAGATCGAAAAACGGAAGATAGTTTTGAATTCTAGTCGGCCTATAGAATAGGTTAAATCATGAAATCCATATATGACATGGGATAGAGTAAAGGTGTGTGCGTGGAGGGAGTAAAAACAATGTTTAAACAAACTTTTTTGTATTGTTTTAATTTTTTTCATTTCTTCTACATCCATGTATGTTATGCTACAATTATTAATTGTCAATTGTTTACCAAAATTGTTAAATAAATTTCTGAAAATTATAAACAATATAGTTGTTTCAATAATTTATTTTTTTAAATAAAAAAAAATATTGAGATATTGCTAAGTAGAATTCAAAACTTATTTCAGTTTTTCGATTGGACGTTTCGTTTTTTGTTTGTTAAAGGTTGAATTTTAATTAATAACGTAATTATTTAAAAAATGACTTTTTCAAAAAAGTGAAAAAACACATGGAGATATGGCTAATATTGCTAAATCGTATTGAATATTTATCTTGAATCAAAAGCTAGCATCAAAATTGAAATCCATTTGAAAAGTTGTTGTAAATTGTCTGTTTTGAAATATTTTGAGTTTGCATTACAGTTATCACAATTAAATCTTTTTATTTTATTATTACTAGTGAACATTTACGCATGACAGATCATTCTTTTCAAATTATTACTTTGTGCTACGTTTTTTTGAATAATTACATAATTCTAAACCATTTCCTTTAATGTTGAATAAATTTCTATTTGTTAAAACAATTTTTATTTGCTCAACCAATTTCTTTCGATAACTGAAAAAATGAAATAAAATAGAACACATACAATTATTTCTTTGACTGTATAGTGTATAGAAAGAATACGTTAACCACTTTTTAATTTTTTAAACAAATATAATTTGTTTAAATAATTACTTTTCCAAAAATACTTTTAAACTCGTATTTTCTGAATTAGATATAATATTAAATAATTTCGAGGAGTAGTAAATTCTGCCAAAAGATTAATGTTACGGTTTATTCGATTAATTATTGATTTTTCTTCAAATTTCCTTCAACTTGAGTATGGATGGTTTATATCTTTTATTGGCGCACTATTAAATAAATCATAAAAGTCATACACGCATTTAAATTATAAAATTTTATTTATTATTGCATTATTCATATTTTTACAATCTCTATCATGATTAAATTACTATAAAAAGCACATTCACTAATGCTAATTACGATTTAAGGTTCAAAAGATTGATTGATTTAAAAATAATTGTATGTGTTCTATTTTATTTCAGTTTTTTAGTTATCGAAAAATAATTGCTTGAGCAAATAAAAATTGTTTGAACCAATTGAAATTTGTTAAACATTATAAGAAATGTATCAAAATGATGTAATTATTCAACAAAAAGTAGCATATGATACAAATTAAAAAAAACTGGACATCTCTGGCCCAATATTTAGATATTTAAAAAATAAACTACAAATAATTGTTTAAATAATTACATAATGTTTTTCGAAAAATTTACTACCCTAAAGAATTTTTTAAAATATTACATTGCAATCAGAAATTATGATTATTTTTTACTTTAAAAAAATGGTTTAAATAATTTCATTTATTTAAAAAATTTAAAACTGTTTAAAAAGTCATGGGAAATATTAAAATTGTCCATTAGTAATTAAATGTATCAAAAAGGCGACGAAAATTGCTAAAAAATTACAATAGTACGCAAAAATGTACTTTTTTATTTCTGGGTCATTTCGTAGAACCTCCTCTTCAATCCTTAAAAAGTTTGGCGCGTTTTGATGGAATCCTGGAACATGAGTTTAATTTTTCGAAAACTCAAAATTTCCCAATGTTGATATAATGTAACCACGAAATGCAATCTTCATTTTACGAAAAAATTATAAATGTTTTCGCTCGGTATGCCTATTTCTACCTAAAAAGTGAATTGACATATACAGGGAATTAATATCTAATTGGAAAATATTCATAAAGTAAAATGAAGAAGCCAATTTAAAAAAAAAAATTCAATCTTTTATATAATAAAATATATTGTAGTTTGCTTGTATAAAGTGCACTGTCATTACGGCGAATTAAATTATAAAAAAATGATAAATTTCAAAAATTGCTCTTAACGGGAAATTGGTCAGGACCAGATCGGGTACTGTTCGGGTGGCCCGATCGGGCGCTAGATCTGGCTCCGACCGGGCCGTGTGTTTCATCAGTGATCGGGCCCAGGTCGGTTTTTCAGATCTGGGCCGAAAAATAAAAATACTGAATTGGAAAAATTGAATTGCCGAATTATAAAATATCCGAATTGAAAAATTCCCGAATTTAAACAACTAAAATTTTTATAAATATGTTTTATTTATTACAAATACATTAATCAAAATTTAATTTCTTTAAATTATTTCTAATGTTTTAAATTTCGAAAATTATGTTTTGAATTTAAAATAAAAATAATTTAAAATAAAATATGTGATTGTTTTTTGGTTCAAGGGGCAAATTTTGCCAAATTTAGAAGGTGTAAAAAATTCAATTTTTAATTTTAAAAAATGAGATTTTAGCTTGCAGATATTAAATTAAATTTTACCAAATTTGTCCCTTGAAACCGGAAAAATCAACTTGTGTTTGCATTAAATACTCTGCACATTTAAAATAATTTAAAACAAAGAAAATTTAATTAATGTACTTGTAATCAATAAAACATATTCAACGAAAATGTCAATTATTTCAATTCGGATATTTTACAATTCGGGAATTTTATTATTCGAGAATTTTATTATTCGACAATCTTCCAATTCGGTATTTTTATTTTTCGGCAATTTTATTACTCACAAATTTTAATATTCGCGAATTTTCCATTTCGGTAATTTTATTTTTCGGCAATTTTATTATTCGGGAATTTTACTGTGTCGGAAATTTTATTTTTCGGGATTTTTCAGTCGTCCGATTTAATCGTCTTCATTTAGTGCACTAAGAATCGGATCGGAATTTAATTTTCAAAATACAAATTATAATGTTTTAATGATTTAACGATGTTATTTGATGCACTGATTTACAAACATGGCCGTGAAATGAGTATTTGAATTCAATTTGCAAAATGATACGTACACGTGTTTACTTATTGAGCAATGTATTTTGGCAAGCTAATTTTTGTTTATTAAAATTTGTTTGAACATTCCAGCGCAAATAAATGTTTAATGATTTTCATATCTTAAATTGACAATCGATCGAAATATTATTTCTTCAATTATAAGCATAAATGCTTGATAATGATTTAGCTATATATTTTGATGCTCTCATTTAAAAAATTGGCTTGAAAGTCCCCGAAAAAGTAATTGTACAGAAATTATGTTTTTCACAAAATTCAATTGCATAAAGTGCACTTAAATTCTTCAAATGATGTCTCGCTACACAGTAAAAAAAAGTCTGAAATTTAAGCTGGACTTATTTTAATTTTTTTTGAAATTAATTCGGTAACTTGACAGTAAACCCCAGAAATAAATGTTATCCTTAAATAAAAATAAAAATTAATAATAACCTTCAAACGGCACACTGGTGCGAATCTGCACCGAATCAATTTTCAGTTTGTTAAGAAACTATATTAAATATATTTTTTAAATATGCTTAATATATGCTAGATGTTTATTATACGTGCAATATGTTAAATATTTAATATTAACATTGCAAAAAAGAACAATTCGCACAAGTGTACCGTCTATGTAATCTGTATTAAATTGTGCCGTTTGAAGGATCCAATCATTTAAATAAAATTACTCAATTTAAAAAAAGAATACCGCAAGGATTTTTAAATTGGCGGAGGAAATTTTTTTGGTGGTCCTAGAAACAGCCGTTTGACATATAACATATGTCAAGTAAATATTTCCTTCAGATAAATTTGATCTTTCGTCACATAAATGTGCTGCAGCGTTTTAATCATTTTGAAAATAAAATTTATACCTAGGATTTAATGCCTTGATTTAATCATGAAAATAGTACTTAAAAAACCTTCGGAGTCTTCAAACAAAAATAAGCCACTAATTGGGCTGAATTTAAGTCTTCTGGTTTTAAAGAATGAATGGCCTTGCCCTAGGATGAAGATACTTCGAGCTTATCAAAACTGTAATGGAGCTATTTTTCAGTCCTTGAAAGTTTTCAGTTTTGAGGTCACACTCGCAGTTCCCTCTAAGCGACGCCATTTGCATAATTTGCATAAATTTAATATTGCGGCAATTTATTTATATTTAATTGAAAGCAAAAACGCAAGAACACGACAAAAAGTTTTATTTATTAACAATCAGAAATAAAAACAATTTCTTTGTTTAAAATAAATATACTTTAATAAAAATTGTTTAAACAAAAATTCAAATTTATATTGAAACAATTTATATTGAGATAAATTTATTTTAAAAAAAGAAATTATTTTTACATTTCCATATTGATAATTTTTTTTCTTTTTTTACCCTATCCTTGCCCTAAATTTTAGTTTTTAATTATATTTAATTTAAGCAATATGACAGCTGAATTTTAAATTCAGAGTAGGTTTTAATTTAAGTCAATATTCTGCTTTGAGATCGAAAAATAGTCCATCGAAGGACTGAATTTTAGAACATTCTCTGACTTGCAGTTCATTTTCAGTCTTTTTAACGGCTGAATTTCAGCCCTATAATCGTCTTATTTCTAGACTATTATCCTACTCTGAATTTAATCGGACATGGTCTACTTTCGTTTACATCTTAAATCAAGACCGTTCTTAAGCTTAAAATCAGACTTTGTTTTTACTGTGTAGGTGCAATAGGATCGATATGACAAATGGCGTTTAATACACTGTTGTAGAGCACGATTCAATCATCGGAAAATATATAAAAATTTTACTGTATTTAGGGTATCTGCTAACCTAGAAAAGCGGGTAATAGTCGGAAATTAAAATAAAACCGGGAAAAACTGGACGTTAACCGGAAATACAAATTCGAGTTGGGAATCCCATTGAAAGTTTTGGAAAATGTGAATTTTTAATGATTTTCAAAGTATCCAAAAATAATTTTTAAGTGGGAATCATCGTGGCGCAGATGGTATGGTTCCAAAAGTGCAGCCTTTTTAGCCACGCTGGGGCGGGTTCGGTTCCAGAAGCAGGAAACAAGGCAGATATGTTTGCAGAAAGCTTAGCTGCAGCCCCTTCGTACAATACCCCCCAGATACCATATAGTTGATAACACAGGCACACGAAAAAATAGGTTTTGTCCATCAGACGAGATAAACATTTCTATACGTTTTTGGGGTCGCTGAAGCCGAATCCAGGGTTGGTTTGACTCGGTCAGGTCGCATTTCGTTCCTAACCTCCAAAAAATGATGAGAGTTGGATCATTCATGGAAGCGCCCAGAAAACAAAGCGGTTATATGTTTTCAGGGTAGCTGAGTCCAAATTTAAAGGTCATTTGACTCGGCGAGGTCGCATTCCGTTCATAACCTAAAAAATAATCCATTCAAACACTGAAAACTGTGAAAGCTGCCTTAACAGATACTGTTACGATAACAACTACCCCGAAAGGTGATGTGTAGAATGATTCGTTCTCGGATTTGTTGAGGTAACGAAGTCAGCGAAGGCACGCTGCCTTGCAAGTGGGCGTGAGGGTGTTTCAATTAATTTTTTTCAAAGTTTTGAGTGGAATGCGACTTCGCCGAATCAAATGACCTTTAAATTTTGACTCAGCGACCCTAAAAAAATATAACCGCTTTTCTTTCTGGGTTTTTCCATGAATGTTCCAACTTTTATCATGTTTTTGAGGTTAGGAATGAAATGCGACCTGACCGAGTCAAACCAACCCCGGATTCGGATTCAGCGACCCCAAAAACGTATAGAAATATATACATGCAACATAACATATACATATACAACATATACATGCAATTAATACAATTTTCTTTAGATTTGTGGTAAAATTTTAATTTAATTTTTGTTTGAAAAATCAATTTTCTGAGAATGTTTCAAATGATTTCAAAACGCAGTGAAACCCGGACTTAGTGCCGGTTTTGGGGCTAACTTTGGACCCTTATCAGAGGACTCCCAAACATTTCGTATCTCCTGTTTCTCTTTCACTTAGAAGTCTTGAAAAGGATACAAAATAATTTCAAAATCGAAAATATATTTATAAATTTCAAACCAAATGTAAGTTTTTAAAGATTTCGAAAATAATTTTGAAGGTTTTTAAGAGTTTCATAAGGTTTTAATGAAATATAAGTAAATTTTCTTAAGATTCCTGGGGAAATAAATTTTTTTTTCTATTTAAGAAGATTAATTTTTAAGAGAAATACAAAAAATCGAAATATTTCTAAAAATTAAGAAAAAATCTAAAAATTTTAAAGAAAGTTTTTACTTTGAAAGATTTTTCAACATTTTAGGCATAATTCGAGTCACTTTAAAGTTTGAAAATCCTTCTCTGTGTAGAAAATTCATTTTTTGTAATGAAAATTTAACTGTTCTGTAGAAAAATGTTTTTTGTTGTTTGTTTGCAAATTTATTTTTCTAACAGAAAATTGAGCTATTCTATTTGGGGCCCGGTCGATACTACACAAATTGAATCTACACAGGGTATGAACTCTGCACATTAAGCGTAAACGTCGAGTCTACACATTTAGGTCTACACATGCAAGTCTCCACGATTAACTCTACAACTTTTCATAAATGACTACAACTTTGGACATTTCAGCATTCAGCTGTAGCCTATTCTTATCCAGGTGCCTGCTCAACTTCTTCATGATCTCCTTCAAATTCTCCTCACTCTTTGCTTGCAGCAATATGTCATCTGCATACGCGAGTGACCATATCCTAACCCCTACAACCCTAACTCGTCCTACCACTCCGACTGCTAGCTTACTTTCCCTACTTAAGATTAAAATTGCAAAAAGAATTGGACTAAGCGGATACAATTGCCTCACCACCCTCACTCTCCATCCAGAGACCCTACGAAATTTCGTCCACTCCTCCTAACCCATCTTACGTCTCTTTGTATGATTCCGTTATCCTCGCCATCGGGCCTTGCTCCACTCCACATTCCCTATCCCAATACGGCCTCACAATTCCTTTCTTCTTCTTTCTAAATATCCACTATCGCACATACCCTTTCACTTTCTCCTTTAAATTCTCCCATATCCCATTCGCGGACTCCTCTTCAAAGCGGATCTTCCCTAACTCCTCCTAATACTTCTCTGTCGCCTCCCTCGTCCAGCTCAACCGCGTCCCCAACAACACTTTTTCTCCATCTTGCCATCCACCGCTTTATTAACCTTATCCACAACCCCTGCTAGGTTCCAGTACAGCATTCACAACACCTCCATCTGCGTTACGCCCCCCTCCTATTTCTTACGAAACAAATTCCCCTGTACTCCCTTTAACAACTCTTTCTCCTCGTCCCACACCTAAATTCTTACATGTATTTTTATTTTGCGAAACCTTACCATCCCCGCTCTCCCTTCACTGCTCGGCCTCCTAGTTCTGTCGTTCAGCGTTCTCTGCACCTCTCGTTCCTTCCTCGTCAAATATTGATTGATTGAAACCTTCTTATCTTGTGTCCTATTTTTATTTCACATTACGTCTAAATCTCTTCGCAGCTCTGCAATTTCACAACCGCCACTTCCTGCTCCTTTTCCCCCTACAGCCTAACTTTCCCTACTTTGCCTTTAGCCCACCCTATGCTCTATAGAAGCGCTTTTACACACTTCCTTTCTTCCCCGCTCTTTATCTTCTTCCATCTTATCGCAATATCATTTCTCATGTCTGCGTTCCCTTTTCTCTTCATTCTCAACTCCATTGCCCATATCCTTCTCTATCTGCCCTGACTTCCTTTTTATTCTTACTCTCTACAACTTTCTCTTCTATTACATTCGTACACTCTCCCACTTTCTCCTCTATCATATTCTTATGATCTCTCACTTTCTCTTCTTCCGTATTCTGTACCCTCTCCCAAAAAACTTTCTTCTTGCCCTCCCCCTGTCATCTACTTCTATTTGCTACCTGCCCTACACCTTCTTCAGCCTTTTTTTCCGTCCTTACCACCCAAATCCTAATCTTCTCTTCCATCTTCTTCATTTTAACTTCTTTTTCCTTCCTTACCGACACTACCACCCACTCTAATAATTCTAATTTTTCCTCAGCTCTCTCACCTTCTTTTCCCATTTATCACTTCTTATTAAAAAGTCCGCCCTCATACATTCCATCTGCTCCTTGGACTCCATTACGTCTTCCCTCGGTCCCCTGATCACGCGTATGAGCATGCCGTTAGCTGAATAATGAATATTATATTTATTTTTGAACTTAGGTCACAGACTGCTTATTCACAATAATTCTGTGAAAAAACAACAATTATGTTGATCTCTTTTCCAAAATGTTGATTTGTTTATTTTCAAGGTTATTTTTTTACAACTTGAATGAAAAATACGCATCCCATTGACATATAATAAAAAAAAGTATTTTCAGTTTTATTTTAAATCAATTCCATTATCATTCAGGTAAGAATGTAAAAAATCCGCATAATTTAATATTTACATGTATGTTTAAAAATTGTCGCGAGTGTGACGTTTGCTGGTGTAACAAAACCAGAGATTTCAATGCTTGAAATTTGCAGTTTGTGTAAATTTAAAAAAAAATTATTACAAGATAGCTACGAAATGAGCAGAAAAGAAGAAAAAAAACCAAGCTCTTGAAAAAATCAAAAATTAAAGACTGCATGTAAAAATGTTCTATTTGTAAAGTTTTTTTAGTAGAAAAATAGTTCAATTTATTTCTTAAATATTAGAGTTTTATGGGGGTCTAGCGATTTTGATATATTTTTTCCAAAATTCCGAAAATGCAGAATATTGGATGATCTCTAATTTTGACAGAAGACTTTACTTATAAAAACATATCTTCCAAAAACTGCTGTTTGAATTTCAATTATTATTTAGTGTGAAGTGTGTAATTTATAGGAAAGTTTAATGCATACGAAAAGCAAGGAAAAATTAATAAATGGGTTTTGCGCGTTTTGTGTATCTTTGGTGGTAGTTATAATTTGTTACCAATTTCTTCAATTCAAATTATTTCTAACACATAAGATACTACTTCATACTAATAATTAGATGTTGGGTTATTCATTAGAACAATTTGTTATTGTTTTCATCATTTTTCTCTTAGAATAGAGTTAAAAAGTCTCGGTTTTTTCCGAATCTTTCAACTTATTTTGAACTTTAAAGTTAAATCTAGTCAGTAGTCAATTATATTTAACAGAAATAATTGTTTAAACTATTTATCATCATCGTTAAAAATAGTCTATTGAAATAATGCTAGCAATTGAGGTTTATTCGGAAATTTCCATTTTTTGCCACTTTTCACTTCGAATGAGTTAAGATTCAATTCAACATAACAAAAATAATTGTTTGAATAATTTATTATTGTTTTTAATAATGTGATCTTTGCTTAATGGTATAAGTTGCAGCCTTTTCTGAAATTTTAAACTGTTTTTTTAATTTTTACTTTATGTGCCCTAATAAATCATTAAATTTAGAAAAAATATTTGCAAGTTAACAAAGATTATTCTGTAAACAATTTATAATCGTTTATATATATATATATATATATATATATCTTCTCCAGGTAATTTCTAACACATTGCAGTTTTTTTCTAGAAAAATTTACTTTTCTTCGGCTTTTTAGTTGTGAAGAAATAAACATTAAAGAAAATTGTTTTTTAAACAATCTCTTTGTTTTTTCTGAATGTATATTTCTGTAATAAAACAGATCATTTTAAAATTTATATTTGACTGTAATTCCCTTCTTACTAAGAACGAAATTCAGAAACAGTATTAATTACAAGTAGCAACAGAGTTTCGGAAGCGAATTCTTAACTGCAGTAACTGCTAAAATATGTGCAATTTTAAATTTTTCTTTTACGCTCTGCAATGAACTATAACTATTATTAAAAAAATCTTTTTTCAGACATTTACAAAGCGAGTCTTACCACCTACTCAATAATTTTGTTTTTAATTTTTTTTATAGACATTGGGAAAAAGGCAAAAATAATTCACTTAAAAAATGCAGTACGATTTAACAAATTCTTTTTGAAGTTCAATTCTTCTTGGCACATACGTAACTAAAAAGTCGAAGAAAAACGAAACATTTCAGAAGAAAAGCTTTCTAGCGTTAGTGTAAAAGAAGATAATTATAAACAATAATAAAATGTTCAAACAGGCATGTTTTTAAGTGGCGTTAGTTATTAGCTCACTAAGTGAAAATTTAGAAATTTTTTTAAAATTCCGAAAAAACCGCATTTTTTTAGAACTCATATGGTAGAAGTTTGTTATAAATGATTATACATTTTTTAAACAAATATTTTTGTTAACTTGCATTATTTATTACTTTACTAAGCAAAACGTAGGTAACAAGTGAAACATATCAAGAGAAGCCGCAACTATCTACCATTAATAAAAGAATAAGATCGTTATA
>JAWWLR010219188.1:0-12846 GCA_035041075.1 Acraspis erinacei | reverse complement strand
TACATCTCCCATAGTTAAAAATAAATATTCAAATTTTTTTTACATCGGAACCGTAGTCGGAAACGCCGCCGTAAAAGACAACGTAAACGACGCCGGAAGCGACAATGGAAGCGACGCTGGAAACTATGCCGGAAACTGCGTCGTCCGACATTTTCGACAGTTTCGTTTGCGGCATCGTTTCCGATGCCATTCCCTATGTTATTTCCGCTGCAGTTTTCAAGATTTTTCGACACGCAACCGAAACTGTAGGTCCTCTCAAGGCAGGATAATTACCTTCAAGAATACAGGATACATTTCTTTGAAAGTCAATATTCGACTTTTAGAAGACACAATAGGCTTGGTAGATTAAGCGTCGGAGGGCGGATCTGCATTAGATTATTAAACTATCGTAAAGATGGGTCTTTTATTTCCGGACAAAAACGGTTTCAGTTCATAAATTTTCAAAAAGAAAAAGGTGGCTGCTGCTAACCCCACTTAAAAAAATTTATACAGCAAAATCCCAAGTTTGGTGGTCCCTATTATTCCTAGTTCCTTCTGAAACAAATTTTATAACAAAATGTGTATGTCACCTTCAAGTTTCTTTAATATTCACGTGCTTGCATCATGGCTACCGCGTCTATGTTGACTGGATCGTTGTTGTCCCGCTAGTTTTAACAGTATCCTTTTTACATTATTATTCGGGAAGGAATTATTAGATTTATGTAAAATTGGACCGTGTTTAAACTTCTAAGACAGTTCTGCATTTAAGTCCTGTGATTTGGTATATAGTCGGATCACAAAATATTCCAACTGTGCTAATACCGTCAATAAGTTAATAATCGCAAGACCCTGTGTCACCTTTTAATAAGCATTCTGCGAACAGTAAAGTTAGTTTGGCGGGAGTTGTTCATACTTCTGTAGCTGAACAATCCACGCAAAAAATCTATAATATAAAAGTAAACTGTCATCTGATATTGGAGGTGAAATTCTAGTAAAAAAAAGCCTCACAAATTGTTCGACTGTGGGGACTTCGTTTCAAATCTTCCAAACACTGATCACTTTTTTTAAATCTTTTTCATGGTGATAAAATCACGAAGTTCGTGTAAACGAGAAAATGAGGAATAAATACTATGTGGCCATGCGACTCGGCTGACACACACTTGACACTGCAGGGTGGTCTGAAGTAACTAGGGGGAAACACAGTGTGAAGCAAGAGGAACTCAATGGGAAAATTGCGTTAGGTGTGAGCCCCTATGCGACTTCGGACTATTGCATCCACTATTATCACCTTTATTTCCATCAGGCCACCTCCGGTTTTAGGTAAACGTGTACCTTGGGTTCAAGCAATGAGCATCAGTCGCGAGTTGGAATTTTTTACTAGTACTGAGCATGGGCCGTAATTGTATTTTGGGAGTGAAGTTTATTAAAGAATTTCTTTTTGCTACTAGTTTCCCTGTTTCTTAAATAACTCTTCAATGAGAATAAGCCAGTGCCAGAATGTCGGATAGCAAGTATAGTCACCTTACGTCCGATTAAATGGAATGTTTGGAGGATTGACTTCGAGACTTCCAGACTAAGCGTGGCCATAACACAACAGGGCCATTAATGGTCATTCGTGATAAAGCATTAATTTCACACCTTAGCGCAGTGGGCGACTTTGAAGTGTCCTGGAGAGTGTTGGATAAGCCAGTGGGTGTGGGTTTGGAGGTGAGGAGCAAGCTCGATGGGAATCAATCTAATTGATATTGTTGACGGATTACTTCGGTAACTTAGGCGAGGACCGGTCGCTTAGAATACGGGGGAGAGCGAGCCATTGTACCGCGAGGTATTTTCGGCTGAGTGTCGGCACTGTAACATCAATAGCCACGTAAAGCCTCAATCGAGCGTGTATATTTCGATAGAGAGTTATGCGTGTGGTATTGAGACTTTTTAGAATGAGAGCAGGCTCTCAACGGAGCATGCACGGCCTAATAACGTTTGGTTGTCTCAGGGTTTGGGATTGGGCCCGGTTCACCCTACGATCGTACACCATTCGGTGAGTTCACTAGCTCACAATCATTTTTTTCTGGTTGCGTCAGCTTGCCAAACAAGATCAGAAAGTAGCGATTCGCGATATTTGGGGGCTAGTATGAGACCGAAAAATAATCGGCAATTCACCTCTCAACAATGTGACGCCCCTCCAATGTGTGAGGCATACTGAGAGATACTGAGGGATGCTCAACCGTGGTGGTTTCCGTCATTCATAGGAAGTGCGGCATAACGGAGCGTGGGAATCAGTACGGTCGTATCAAGGCCAGTCGCTGTTTTTGATTGGTAAACATATGTATACCAGATGCGTATGAATATTCTGCAGTCACCAACCATCATCAAGTCGGTAATCGACATTTATGCCTGACGAAGGTACTAAATAGAAATATTGTCCCGGAACTAGGAAAGCCATCAGTAGGTCAGGTGTGGAACGGCCCAATTTCACAGAAGCTCTGTGGAGAATCGCAAACCCTGCGCAGTAATCGAGATCCACCCAAGACTTGTGACTCAGTAGTTAAAAAATCGGGAATCGTTTTGCAGGAGAAAATGAAACCAGTATTGAGAACTTTCATTCTCGTGTAGATGAGGTTCGAACTGTTTATGATCTCAGCGATGCGTCGCGGAGCTACTCATCACAATCCTGTTAATTTTTAAGGGCTTAACTCTTCAGTGGTTCCGCCAGAATTACAATGGTTGGTCCACATGGAGCCATTTTAGAGGTCCGTCGCTGATAATATGCGACGACGCGGGTTACCAATTGCGACTTGAAAGAAATCCCCTTCTGGATTCCAGGGTTCGGATGTGAGAATGACCTGCTTCTTGGTCTGCCCTCCGGGACTTTTTCTGCAGTTCCAAAGGCCAGTCACCATAGAGGATCAAATAGATCGCGCGTAACAAAACATAAAGCCGAAATTGCATAGGATGATTCGCCACCTTAAGTTCAAGGACTACAACGGCTTAATGCAGTTGGGCCAGGAATTGAAGCGAACCTCTGTTCGTGAATCAGACATTCGCCTTCCACCCAGCCCGGAAAAGTCGCTCTAATCACAATTAGCGTACTGTGAGCGATCAAAGCCATCTGGTGGGACAAGTAAAAAGCGGAAACACATTCGACTGGTTTAGATACCACAATCAAGTCTCTAGCATATCTACTAGTTGATTTACTAAAGAAGATGGATCAACAGAATACATAAGCAGAGAAACCAAAAGGGACTCAAGGAATCACAAACCTAACTAGGATAGCAGAAAAATGTCCGCATCAGATAGAAAATGTCCTGCGAATTCATCACAATCTGCTAATAAAAAAGAGGATAGGAAACTGAAAATTGCACCTAAGGCCTAACCCCCGAGCTTTACTTGCGCGGGAAATGATCAAAGCTGGAAGTCTTGCCCAATCGATGGGATAAAGTTTTGCCATAATTGCGGCAAGCACTACAGGGTTAAGCAAGTTTCTGATTCAGACTTGAGCAAGGGAACCCGTTAAAAGAGGACAAACAAAGGGTCATTTCAACTAATATCAAATGGGGCGTCGGTCATAATCCTCAACCAAATTCAGCTCTCCGTGTGAACACTTCAGCTGAAACTCCTTCGACTCAAAAGAAATCTAATTTAACTAATGTCATAACCGTAATGTCATAATATTTTACAGACCTGATTCACCCCTGAATTCGTTAACTCAGAAAGGGACTGAATCTCTTAGTGACCATATACCCAAATAGAAATATTCACAAGCTTATTTTTCACGCTTAAAACTTTTAAAAGGACTTGTATTCCTGTCGAAAAATTATTAATTACTAACTTGGATAAGTTTTTACTCTTTTATGGAAGAGCGATTTTAGTCTATTCACTTTTTCGTCCCTTGTGTCATTAGTCCGCAAATTGAATTTGAAATTTTTTTATTTATTTTTTACGATTAGAGAAAAAACTAAGCATTCCATAAAAAAATGATGAAAAAAAAATGTGTGGCTATTTTTTGGGTGATTCCAAAGTCGCGTGGGGATGTAAAAGCACCAATCAGGCTTTTCCCAGAAATAATGTTAATCGAATCCTTACCCATTTCCAAAGTTTTGAGGGGGGGGGAAGTCACCCATTTCACAGATCACATAGATAATTTTTTTAAACTCTACCCCTTTCCAACAGTTTTGATATATACATAAAATGAGAGGGGTTAGGACTTTTGTTACATTTAGTTACAAAAGGTGGGGGGTCCTGGCGTTGGCAGATAATCCGTTTAGTAATTTTAATACGGCCCCTTATAGTTTCGGCAATGATTCTTCGCGTTCTAATTTTATTTCCAAAGACGAGCAGGTTTTCTATAACTTTGCAGAATTTGTTTTTGAATATCAATACGATTGTATCAAGAAATAATTATCTTATTTATAGACAGCGAAAGTTTTATTGTAGTTGCATGGCGCCTACTTATAATTATCCAAAAAATCTAAAAAAAAAAAAAAAAAAAACAGCTGAACCCTAAACAACAAAATAATCATTTCCAAGAATGCGGTTGCTCTTTGAACTCAAAAATAGGAGATATCTACAAAAATAGATAAATTTCCAAACCTTAAAGAATGACTATGCCAATGAAATAGAACTTTTAATCATGTATGGAATAAGTAATGATCTTTTAAATAAACATTGATCTTCATTTTTGATGCTTTAAAAATATTAGGTTATCATCTGGAAATTTTGAATTAGAAATAAATTGGTGAGACTTTTTAATATTTTGAAACCTATAGAAATGATAAAAATGTACTTTCATCGGCCAAATATAAAAATGACTAAACTTTTACACCACATCGTGGCATCATTTTACACGAGCTATAAAGATATTACAAAAGTTGTTTTAACTATTATATTTATTAAATTTACTTTTTTTTTATTTCTTTTTATTTATTAACTGTATATTTAATCATTTTAATTTAATCAATGTACGATATTGAACAAACTTTCACAGATGAATTCTCTTGATATTTTTATTCATTTTTAGAATAAATTTTTAATGTCATTTTCAAACAACAACAAAATTCATTACTTCCTCATTACTCTTAAGAAAATGTATAATTCTCTTGAAAGGATAAACGTTTCAACCTTTTTAACAGATTATATTTTTCAAACATTTTTATAGAATAGAATTCGCAATAAAAAAGTTGAATTTTGTACTAAAAACATAAATTTGTTAACAAAAAGATCAATTTTCTACCGAGAAAATTGATCATCTAGAAAAGTACCTAATAAAAATGTTAAAAATCACAAATTTCAAAATCGTGTTTCTTAAAGTTGATGGTCTATTTGGCAAAATGTTTCTGTTTTAATTTCAAAGTGGGAGAGTTTTGAAACCATTTGTTGACAAATAACGAAAAATGTAGCTATTTCAGGATTTTCCAACATTTTAATACTTGCGCCATTAATATTAGTCAATAAAAATAAAAATAAAATTTCAATGATAAATGTAATTTATCAAACGGTACAAGGTATTGTGAAAACTTTCCAATTCCTTAAAGCAAGTATTCTCAATTATTAATTTTTTTAAATACTATTATTTAGTAGTTGCCTATTGAATAAACACTATTTTTCTAAAATATTGAATGTTTTTAAAGATTTAAACATAAACTTTAAAAAAGGATATTGAAATGAAAAACACGAGAAATTAGTATGTTGAAAAAAACAGAATGAGTAACAGATTTAACTTTTGTTCAAAACAGTGAGAATGGAATTTCTTAAAAATTAAAAATAGGCTTAACAGACAAATAAATTTTTTTCGGTGCTCGATCTTTCTAATGCAAATATTATTAGTAACAAATCTTTAAATACTTTTTCAGTGCAAAACATTTTCCCTTCAATTTTTTTCGTAACTTCATTCGTCTTTCAACAAAATTTATTTAATTATTGATGGCATTTTTCATGATTTAAACTTTTTAATAAGAATTGTAATTCTATCAAAAAATTATTAATTGCCAATTTGGATAAGTTTTCAATCTTTTTTCGAAGAGAAACTTTTTACTATTTGTTTAAAAATCTAACCAATTTTATTGAAAATTCGGTTTTTCTGTTGAAAATTGTTTACTAAAAATATAGCAGTTCCATTTTAACTAGAAAATTGTAGAAAGTTTACTTTCTGTTTAAAACGCATATTTTCATGTTGAAAAGTCAAACTAAAATATATTTAGATGAAAACTAATCTCTTTGGTCGAAAGAATAACTATTTTGTTACTATTTGATTTTTATAAATTCCAAATTTAACAGCGTACATAAAAGTTGAAATACTCCTTCGAAATTAATTTTTTAAATGAAAGTCAATAAAAAGACAAATTAATTTTCAACTCTAAATGTAATATTTGATATTTTGACCAAGAGTGATTCTAACTTAAATATAAAACAGTTCATATTTAAGAAAAAAACGAGAAAATGGGAAAAAAGTGGATTTTTCTGAAACAAGAGAAAACTATTAAATATTTAAAAAAGGGATCAAATTTTGAGACCAATACAAACGGTATAACACATTGTGAAAACTTTATATTTTTTTAAAGAAAATATTCTCAATTATTTATTTTATTGAATATTATTATTTATTAATGGGCTACTGAATAAGCACCACATTTATCAAAATATGTGAATGTATTTAAAGTTTAAAATCTAAATTTTGAAAAAGTCTATAAAAATAAAAAGCATGAGAAATTAGTAAGTTACAAAAAAACCGAACCGTTTACAGATTTACCTTTTATTCAAAACAATGATATTTCAATTCCCTGAAACGTAAGAATAGGCTAAGCAACAAATTTAAAAAAAATAATCTTCATGAATACGAATCATCATTTTTGGTTCAAAAATTGTTGTCTTTTTATTTTGTTTTTGATATTTAATGTCGTTTTTACAAAAAATGAATTGTTTCATTTTTAATAATATTTTTTTACGATTAAAACAGAACCTATTCGTACAATCAAAAAATTATTTATTACAAGTTCGTATGTGTTTTTGCTCTTTTGTGGAAGAGCAACTTTTGTCTATTAATTTTTTTCCTGGAATATATTTTTTTGAAAATTCTGTGTTTTTTAAAAACTTCTATTTTTTAATGAATAATTAATTAAACTTTTTTTGTTAGGCAATAAGTTTTTATAATGAAGATTAACTCTTTGCCGCTAAAAATTTAACTAAATTTGTTTTCGACATTTTTTTAAGCATTTAATTTTTTAATACAAAATGTATTTGTTGGTAGCAAATATCCTTACATTTAAAATGATTAAATCATTCAAATCGCTTTCGTTAAAAATTTATTTCGTTTCCTTAAAAGCATATTTCTTAATCCAAAAATCAAGTTATTCTATATTATTCTTTTAATTTATCTTCTTTAATTGAAAATTAATATATTTTGTTCAAAATAGTTTTTTTTTGTGGAAAAATTCTTTTTGTGGTTTATATTCTTGAAAAATTTAGTGTTCTAAGTGAAAATAACCCTATGAAATTATCTGTAGACACCTGATCTTTTTTTTCATTCCTTTTTTTAGCAAATTTTTCTTTTTTGACAGAAAATTGCCATTTTTGTTTGCGCACTAACTATTAGGTTGAAAAATCCATTAAAAATCAAATCAGTTGTTCTAAAATTCAATTCATTTGTTCCAAATTATTCTATTTTTGTCAAATATTAATATTTTTTGTCGAAATTTTATTTATTTGTTTAAAGTCAGATTTCTTATTGAAAATTACTGTTATTAACTAAAAATTTAACCATTATATTTTTTTCCAAATTCCTATAATAGATATTTGATCTTTTCTGTTGGAAATTCATCTATTTGATGGAAAATTAAATTAATTTTTTGAAAAAAGGATGAAAATTCAAATTTTTGCTTGAATTTTTTTTTACTATTAGACATGTATAGTTTTAATTAAAAGTTAATTTATTTATAAATAAATTAATTAATTAATATTAATAATAATTAATTATTATAAAATATAATTTATGTAATAATTAAAATAAAAAATAATAAAATAAATTAGTAAATTTTATTTTATTATTTTTATTATTTATTTATTTTTTATTATTTATTTTTTTATTATTTTATTATTTATTAAATTATTAAATTATTATATTAAATAATAAATAAATTATTTAATAATTAATAATTAATTAATTAATTTAATCAATTATTAATTAATTTAATTAATTATTAATTAATTAATAATTAATTAATTAAATTAATAAATTAATAAATTTAATTAAATTAAAATTTAAAAAAATTATTGATAAATTAAATTGAACAAACTTTGTTGAAAATTCTTTTTTTGTGGTCGTTAAAAATGATTGTTTTCACTCAAAATATAGCTATTCCATTGTTGCTAGAGAATTGGAGACAATTTACATTTTGATTTCCATTTGTAATTTTGGTTTTAAAAAGTCAACTGAAATCATTTTTGTGTTTAAATTTAATTTAAAAAAATTTCAATTTGATCTTTTTAATTTAAAAACTCATCTGTTTTAGAAGAAGTTTCTTATTTCCGAATAAAAATGATTAAAACTTTTTTCTTCTCTGAAGGCTTATCTTTTTAAATGGGAATGTAACTATTTCTTGAAAATTAAAGTTGTTTTTGGAATTTTAATTTCTGTACATAAAATTAGTTAGTATTTTGTTGAAATTTGGATTACTTTGTTGTAAATTCCGGTTCTCTGTTAAAAAGTCCGGAGTGGATAGGCTGCCGGTAACAAGATGAATTTCCAGGAAAATACAAGAAATCTAGTCTCAAAAGTTGAATTTTTATTAATACTAGATTAATTTTCAACAAAAAAAGAAAGGAATTTTTAAAAAAAGAGTTCAATTTAAAAAAAAGTTGAATTGTTCTTAAAAAATAACAATTTTTTTCCAACTATGAAATAGGTAAATTTTCAATCACAAAATTAATTTTTCAACCAAAAAGAAAGGAATTTCCAACAAAAAGGTTTAATTTCCAAACATAGATATTAAATGCACTCGACCGGCAATCGGAAGTTATGTGGTTCGATTCCCAGTGGAGAGATTGTTACAAGATCTTTTTTCAGAGAAATATAATCTAGAGATTAATTTTTAACTAAAATTTTTAATATTCATCGGAAAATGCATTTTTAAGAAATTTCAAGAAATCTGAACCAAAAAGTGTAATGTACCACTAAAAAAGATGAGTTTTTAAACCAAAAAATAAAGTTAGTACAAAAAAATGTTTAAAATCAAGAATTTTAATCCAAAAACTTGAATCTTAAATTAGACAATAAAAATATTTTACAAAAATTAATTTACTATCCGAAATGACAGATTTGTAATAAAATCCTTGAATTCTCAAAGTGGATGGAGTATTTTGATCAAAGATTTGGTTTTAATTTCTAAGTGGAAAACTTTTGAAAACATTCGCTGACACAAGTTACACAAAATTAAGATATTTCATGATTTTTCAAAATTTTTATATTGGCTTCGAATCTTTCTTACATCAAATATTTCACAAAACAGAAGAAAGACGACTACTTTTTAGGGCAAATTAAAGCTTTTGTCATTGTTTAGATTTTTACACCTGAAAATTCGGAATGCTCCATTTTGGTAAAATAAAGAAAAGAAATAAAAAGTTTAGATGCGTGATCAACAATTTTTCTCATTCCATATGATATTTTCGCGTCTCTGCTGACACCAATTTTTTCAAGAATTAGTTTGCAGTTTTCTGTCATAGCGACTGTTCAGACGAAATGAAGTTAATTTCTTCTATTCTTTTTCTGCTCTTCGGGGATTTTATCAAATTCACCCGTAAGTTTAATATAATTTTATAATTAATGTTTATGAAAAATATTACCTGCATGTTCTCAAATTTTTTCATAATTAAATGCATCCAATTTGTCTTCTTTTATCATACATCCGGGAATTTTGTTAATCACTTATAAGTCAGATATTTTAAATAAAAATTTTACAAAAGGTCTTTTAATTTCTCTATTCAGGGAAAATGAAATATTGTCTGGCGCAAAATTTAAAAAAAAATAAATAAAGATTTGCGGTAACCCTGGTATTATATTCTTATCAGTAATTTAATTACATTGCATTTATATTTGTTGGCATTTGATTATTCCTGAAGATTATCTTTATAATCTAAAAAATCATCGATTTTAGAAGAAATTTCATCTTCTTTGGATAAAAATGCAAAATTTTTGTTAATAATTCGGGAATTTTGTTGAGAAGTCATGTTTTTTCGTTAAATTAAATTATTTAATTAAAAATTAATCTTGTTTGCTTCAGGACTTAACTACTACTGTCTTTTTTAAAATTTTGCTTGAACCACTTTTTTGTCGAAGCTTTTTATGTTCATTTATAATTCATCTTTGTGGGTGAAATTATAACTATTTTGTAGGAAACTTATATTTATTTATTTAAAATTTAACTGTCGTAGATAAAGGTTTAAATACTTCTTGTGATTATATTTTTTTAATGAAATACTTGCATAGTTTGAGCTTCAATAAAAAAAAACAATTCAATTATTCACAAAAGAATGAAATTTTATCAACTGTTCAACATTCTACCTAGTGGTTGAAGTGTAAACCAAAAAATGAATTTTTAATCAAGAAGATTAATTTTCTGTCAAAAAAGACAAATTTGCAACAAAATATATTGATGAATTTTCAACCAGATAGAAGAGTTTTTTACAAGATGAGTTCTCTACCAAAATTATCACAATTAAAATTGCAATAAAAAATAATTAACGTCTTACAAAAAATATTTAGATTTTTTTTATTGGTTTTTCTTAAATCACTTCGTATTTAAGCAAACAAAAAAACGCAAACACGGGAAGAAGGGCAACTATTTTATAAAACCGGGGGAAAAATATTAATTCTGCAAGAGAAGGAAAAAATTTCGAAAAATGGTTACAAAAATTTTTTTGAAAGAACCTAAAAATACGCACGAAGACGGAGAAAAACTTAAAAAACTAAACTTCACAAAGAAAATATACATAATTATTTATTTGATTCAATATTATTATTTATGAGCGACCTGCTGAATAAATTCTATGTGTAAGAAATTATATGAACTTAAATTTTGATCAAAATAATGAGATTGCAATTTCTTGAAATTTGAGAGTAGGTTAAATACACAAAATGATTAGTTTCTTCGTGTATAAGCCAGGTAAAATGTACATTCACATTTCTTGTTTCTTATTTCTTAATATAATGATCATAAAAAATTTAAAATTGGAGAATAAAAAATTATTGTATAAACTGAATTTGAAAAAAATTTTCAGATCATTTTCGATTTAAGAACCCCTTTTTTAATTTTTAAATATAATTTTTACGAATAAAACAAAATTTATTCACTTATATTCTTATACATTTATATTCTTCAGTTGAATATTCAACTATTTAATTCAAGATTCATGCATTTTTGTAAAATAATCTTTTCTGTTGGAAGTTTAAGGTTTATGGTTCAAGGTCCATTGCTTGGGTTTGAAAATTAGGTTCTTTTTATTTAAAATAAAATTTTGAAATAATATTTTAATTCTATAATTTTTTTAAATTCCTTTATGTTGTTGAAGCTCTGTCATTCGTGTTAACTAATTCACTTTTTCCGTTAAAAATTCTACTAGTATTTTCTCATTAAAAGTTAAACTATTTGAGGCTTAAAATTTCATTTGATATGAAAATATTGACAAATAATCTTTTTGGTTGAAATTTTTTTTTGTTGAGAATATGTTTTTTTTATTGAATTGAATTTGATATGATTAAATGCTTAAAATCAATATCTGTAAAACTCTATTTATCTACATTAAGCATGCATGGGGTTTAAGAAGGAAGTTTAACTTTAAAAACTAATTTTACTTGCTTAACCAAAAAGATGAATTTTGTAAAGAAAAGATTAATTTTTTACCGAAAAAACGAATTCTTCACAAAATTCAAGAATACAGAATACTCAATGATAAAATTAATTTTTATAGAAAAAATTATTGGATGAATTTGGAGCTTAAAACATGAATTTTGAGCCAAAACAGGAAATAGATATGAACTCTTAATTTAGATGCTTCACGTGTATAATGAAATCAGGATTTATTCTTTTCCAACTATTTGAATAAATTGTTATTTGCATTTATTTTTCTGTATGATGTCACATTCTCAGTTAAAATAATAAGCATTAATTTTTTGCCTGCAAAATTAGGTGGAGAAGAACTTCCAAATTATTTGAAGCCATTTACCGTTACTGGCCAACTATACAAGGGTCCTGGTTTCTCAAGAGAACTCGCGGAGACGACATGTGTAAAGAATGCTCTACCAGCAAACTTCAATTTGGCACCAATAGACCCACGGAACCCTACCAGCAACTATCCTACTTTCCAGGCATATAATATTTATTTGAATGCAAAAGGTTCGCGATGTTTCACTGCAGGCGTACAGCAAGCGACTCCTAAGGGAAATAATCGAAAAATACTCCTGGTGCATTTAGAAAAACGCCTTTGGCTCAAATCTAGATTTTGGTTGCCCTACAATTCCGTAACTCGACTATTACTTGGTGAAAGTAACAGAATCTTTATAACAGTACAAGGAACCCGTGACATCTATACTGCCCAATTGAAGGAAATTCCTAAATCAAAGAAAACAAAGGCGGCAGAGGCAGCAGAGGCATCGCATTCATCACAGGCATCACAGCCACCACAGCGACAACATAGACCAGGGAGATCAGAGAGACCATCGCGACCTCAGGGACTGAGCCGAAATAACTTCCAAGATATAAATCAATTCGTGAGGTATATGGAGGAAAACTAAGATCAACGTTTTTTGCCTGTTCGCTCGGGCCGCAGACCTAGAGCGCCCGGAAGCCGACGCATGTAAGGATTTTTTTATGTACTTTGACC
>JAWWLR010219167.1:0-12848 GCA_035041075.1 Acraspis erinacei | reverse complement strand
CCACTTACAGATGTCCCTCAAGACTGTTGCCGCCTACCACCCCAAATTTTTACTTTATTGCTGTATTCCACCCCTCATATTTTGAACCAAAAAATGAACTTTTGCCCACTGTGCGTCGCGTGACGCGCGATGAGAATGTGTCCGCGCGGCGGGGAGACTTTCTAATTTTATTTATCAAAAAGTTACTTTGGTCATGTCAAATAAAAATTTAAATGCTGTTGTATACGCCTGGCTTGATTAAATCAAAATTCACGTACATAAGGACATTGAATTTGTATAATTTTTTCCTTGCAAATAAATTATAGACTTTCCTTACCCTTGAACATTTAAAATAGAATTCCTATATAAAAGAAGAAGAAATAATGCATTTATGTGAGAAATAAGTTTAAAAAATGTGGTAAATTAAACCTCATAGACACACCGTCATTTATCTCATAAAAAGTGACAAATTGAAACCGAAAAAGAGACTAAAAGTAACTAATTTCTCGTTTAAAAAGTTACTAAAAATGCTTAATGTACATTCATGAGTTGTCTTCAAAATAGATACAAGAGAGCGATGAAATTTCAAAGAATTCATAGAATTATTTGTATGGAAAAGAATTGATAAAAATTGAAAAAAAGTTGAAAAAATGCCATTGATTTCAGTAAAATACGAGTACATTTAGAAGAATGTGAAGAAATGCAAGATATTTTAATAAAATTCATAATAATTTTAATGAATTGCACAAAATTTTTAAAATCAAAAAATTTCCATCGAATGAAGTAAAATGATAGGGGATAGAATTCAGGGTAAGCCCAAATATAGTCAAGAGAATTGCAAAGAATTCTTAAGAATTCAGGATAAACAAATAGGAATTTATGATAAATTGAAATGAATTGAATAACCCCAAAATATCCCATTGAGTTCAATAAAATAGCAGCGTGTTGAAACAAATTGAAGGGAATTTGAGAAAAATTCATGAAGTAATACGAATTCAATACGAATTAAAAATAATTTAAGTTAATGGGCCGAAATTTAAAAAACTCTACTGATGAATACATAAAGATTATTTTTTGACAAAGTCATATACAGGTCGCCAACAGGGGTTGATTTTATAATTAAGGGTTAGAGCGTAAAAAGCGGAGTGGAAATTTTCGACGAGCCCAAAAATCAGAGACTCCGATGACACTAGAAAAATCGGAATAATATTATTTGTTCACAAACTCAAATCTACTTGGTAGACAGGGGTTGACTTTAGGAGTTAAGGTTTGGAGCATAAAAATCGGAGTGGGTATTATCGAGGAGCACAAAAATCAGTAACTCTATTGACCATAGAAATTTCTTAAACAAATTATTTTTTGACAAAGTCATATGAACGTCTCCTACAGGGGTTGATTTTATAATTAAGGGTTAGAGCGTAAAAAGCGGAGTGGGCATTTTCGACGAGCCCAAAAATCAGAGACTCCGATGACACTAGAAAAATCGGAAAAAGATTATTTTTTGACAAACTCAAATCTAATTGTTAGACAGGGGTTGCTTTTAGAAATTAAGGATTGGAGCATACAAATCGGCGTGGGTATTTTCCAGGAACTCTAAAATCAGAAACTCCATTGACACTAGAAAATTATCAAAAAGATTATTTTTTGACAAAGTCATATATAGGTCGTAAATAGGGGTTGATTGTAGAAGTTAAGGGTTGGAGCATACAAATCGGTGTGGGTATTTTCCAGGAGCCAAAAAGTCAGAAACTCCATTGACAATAGAAAATGATCAAAAATATTATTTTTTGACATTGTCATATATAGGTCATTGTATACAGGGGTTGATTTTAGAAGTTAAGTGTAGAAGAATAAAAATTGAGTGCGTATTTTCGAGGAGCCCAAAAATCACCGACTCCACTGACACTACAAGAATGTCAAAAAGATTATTTTTTGAAAATGTCATATATAGGCTATAGGCAGGGGTTGATTTTAGAAATTACGACTTGAAGCATAAAAAGCGGAGTGGGTATTTTCGAGGAGCCCAAAAATTAGAAACTCTAGTGAAACTAGAAAATTCTCAAAAATATTATTTCTTGTCAAATTCATATACAGGTAGTCGACAGGGGTTGATTTAAGAAGTTAAGGGTTGTTGCATAAAAATCGGAATAGGTATTTTCTAGGAGCCCAAAAGTCAGAAACTCCGGAGTGGGTATTTTCGAGGAACCGAAAAATGAGAATACATGGACCCGGGAAAATTCTCAAAAAGGTTATTTTTTGACACCTATTGTTACGTGTTAGGGAGGGTTTTAATTTTAAAAGTGAAGGGTTGCAGCATAAAAATCGGAATAAGTATTTTCTAGGAGCCCAAAAGTCAGAAACTCCATTGAAACTAGAAAATTCTCAGAAACTTTATTTCTTGACAAAGTCTTATGTAGGTCGTACGCATGGGTGGATTTGAGAAGTTAAGGTTTGGAGCATAAAAAGCGTAGAGGGTATTTTCGAGGAAACGAAAAATGAGGATCCATTGGCACTAGAAAATTCTCATAAGGATTATTTCTTTTCGAAGTCATATACAGGTCGTAGACAGAGGTTGATTTTAGAAGTTAAGGGTTGGAGCATAAAAATCGGAGTGGGTATTTTCGAGAATCTCCAACCGTTAACTTCTAAAACAACGCCTCTCTACGACCTATATCTGACTTTGTGAAAACAAATCTTTTTGAGAATTTTCTAATGTCACTGGAGTTTCTGATTTTTGGGTCTAAAAATCCAATTTTTATGCTCAAACGCTTAACTTCAAAAATCAAACCCTCTCTACGACCTATATATGACTTTGTCTAAAAATAATGTTTTTGCAAATATTCTAGTGTCGACGGAGTTTCTGTTTTTCGTGCTCCTCGAAAATACCCACTCCCATTTTTTGGCTTCGGCCCTTAACTTCTAAGACCAACCCCTCTCTTCCGCGTATACATGCCTTTGTCAAAAAATAATATTTTTGAGAATTTTCCAGTTACAATGGATTCTCTGATTTTTGGGCTCCTCCAAAATACCCACTCGGATTTTTATGCTCCAACCCTTAACTTCTAAAATCAAACCCTCTCTATCACGTAGACCTCCCTTTGTCAAAAAATAATCTTTTTGAGAATTTCCCTGTGTCAATGGAGTCTTTGATTTTTGGGTTCCTCGAAAATACACACACCAATTTTTGTGCTCCAACACTTAACTTCTAAAATCAAACCCTCTCTACGACCTATATATGACTTTGTCTAAATATAATGTTTTTGCAAATTTTCTAGCGTCGACGGAGTTTCTGGTTTTTGTGTTCCTCGAAAATACCTACTCCGATTTTTGGGCTTCGACCCTTAATGTCTAAAATCAACCCCTCTCTACCACGTAGATATGACTTTGTCAAAAAATAATCTTATTCAAAATTTGCAAGTATCAATGGAGTTTCTGATTTTTTGGCTCCTCGAAAATACCCACTCCAATTTTCGGCTAAACCCTTAACATCTAAAAGCAACCCCTCTCTTCGACGTATACATGAGTTTGTCAAGAAATAATATTTTGAGAATTTTCTAGTGTCAATGGAGTCTCTGATTTTTGGGCTCCTCAAAAATAACCACGCCGATTTTGGGGCTCCAACCCTTAACGTCTAAAATCAACCCCTCTCTACCATGTAGACCTGCTTTTGTCAGAAAATAATCTTTTTGAGAATTTTCTAGTGTGAATGGAGTCTCTCATTTTCGAGCTCCTTGAAAATACCCACTCCCATTCTTTGGCTTCAACCCTTCACTTCTAAAATCAACCCCTCTATACCACGTACACATGCCTTTGTCACAAAATAATCTTTTTTTAGAATTTTCCAGTTACAATGGAGTCTCTGATTTTTGGGCTCCTCAAAAATACCCACTACGATTTGTATGCTCCAACCCTTAACTTCTAAAATAAAAACCCTCTCTACGACCTATATATGACTTTGTCAACAAAATAATCTTTTGAGAATTGTCTAGTGTCAATAGAGTTTCTGATTTTTGGGCTCCTAAAAAAATACCCACTCCGATTTTTGGGCTCCAATCCTTAATGTCTAAAATCAACCCAACTCTAGAAGGCTCATATGAATTTTTGAAAAAATAATATTTTTTGTAATTTTCCAGTTTCAATGGAGTCTCCGATTTTTGGGCTCTTCGAAAATGCCAACATCGAGATTCAATATTTTAATAATGGGATGTTATTTCTGTCCATAACTGTGGTTTTTCTGATTTTTTATTTTGTATGTTCAAGAGCCCAAAATGGCCCAAACTTCTGACGGGTTTGACTTTTTCCTTTAATTTTGATATTGTGGAGATGTTGGCTTTGTTCAAGCCATCACCTCCGCTCGAAATTTGAATTTTCATCAAAAGTTCCTATTTTATTAGTTCCACATACGTAGATATCGACTTTTTTCAACACGTGTTTTCATTCCAGAATATAATTTTTTATATAAGAGTTAATTTTACAAAAGCAATTGATATGACATTGGAGAATAATGAAAGAGCACAAAAATCAAGAGGACGAAAGTCCCAATAGTTAATGTATGTAATTTTTGGCATCATACTGCAGGTTTGTATTCGGATACAAATACGTGGGTTGTTTTGTAACGATTGGGGTAAACAATAATTTTGCTCATCAGTCATGCTTCAAAAATACCTTGTTAATATTTTATAAATATTTTCCATCTTGATAGTTTCTTTCTTTTAATTACGTTTTTGCCGCACAGGGGTTACTTTTAAAATAAGAGTTGATTTTATAAAAGTGTTTCATATCACATCGGAAAGCAAACAATCTAGTCTACTTATTTTTTAAATACTTTTTTCATTAGAGGGGTACTTTTTTTTAGGAAGGATCGATTTACAAAAGCCATCCATAGCACATGGTAAAGCAAAAAAAATAGAAAAAAAGTCTAACCGAGTCATTCTTTTCAATTTAATGATTTTTGTAGAGGGCGCCGCTGAGTTGCCGGCAAGCTAACGCCGTCCTCTTTTCTCGAAAACTAATAGAGAAAAAAAAATTTTGGTAAAAAATAGCAAAAAAATATGCAATATATGACATTTTGTTATCCGTTAGTGGCGCCGCAGATTTGTCTTACCTACCAAATAGAGGGATATGGAAGGGTCAAAATAATCGACTTTGAAATGAATTATTAGTAAATATGATGACAAGCACATTATAGCGGCAATAATTTCATAATATAAACTTTAGATATGCAGGGAGACGTATATAAAATAAAAATTTAGTTTGCGAATAAATGTAAAACTGCCGAAACAAATACACTAGCAGCTCTTAAGTCTTTACAGGCCGGGGCTCTGTACGGATTAAAGAAAGTTCGACGCAGGTATAAACCAGGTATACGAGGCGGTGTTGTACCTACATATAGCGAGTGTCTGCACCGAAGGAAATGATGATTTCAGGTAGTACCGAAAAGCAGTACGGCATTAAAACGGCATCGGTCCGCGGAGGCTCCGATATCCCAACTGTGACTGTGTGCACGCCGAGACTGTGGCAACGAAGACTGGAGTTAAGATATCCTGGTGTATATGTAGATTAAGGAAATGGTAGCAAAAGCAAACTCAGATCGAGAAAAGAATTATGGGAATGTTTTTGTAAAGAGTCTTAGGTGCAGCGCCGCGCCGCGCAGGCACCAACTCCTGAGACGAGTTATAAAAACGTGGAGCCAGATTAAAAAAAAGCGTTCACATGTGTCACGCACGATACTTTTCGGAACAAAATAATAATTTGCGTGATTTAATTATCTCCATGGAGGAATGCAAAATATCGCTTTGAGTCGGTGAAGGCTGATATGAGAGTTTTCATTATAAAAGCATGAATGAAGTGAAAGAGGGTAAAACTATATTATTGTAAAATGACTCGCTCGGACCGTAAAGAGTGCAAGTTTCCACCGGGGGTTTTTGGGAGGCCAAGGTCGGGGAGCGGAGTACCCGCGGAGAGATCGTGAGGCGAAGCACCCTGAAAGAGAAAAAAAACATCTCCGTGGCACTAAAAAGTATTTTTTGTTGATTAGGGCACGAAAAACGATTGCAATGAATAAATGATGCTGTCATCGGCGTAAAAATATTTTTTTCCCTGTAAAACCAAACTGACATTTTGAGGCACAAATCATAATTTTATGCTTTTGCACGCATTTTAATTCATCATCAATTGACATTCCTAAGCAATAACTTTGGTCTGAGTAATCATTAGTGGAGCTGCGATGGGTCTACTGCATTTTTGTTCTAACGAGCATGAATAAGACAAAAAACTATAATCTATGAGTAACAGAGAGGGAAATACTTTGGTAAAACCCATTGAGTATATAGGGGGCGATAGGACCGCGCTTATCACAACACACGTTAATTTCAAGTCTCCTTTCTTGAAAGCCAAGCTACTAGTCTATCGCAACTTCATAAACTCTCACTGATGATTCCAAAATTTTGCGTATAGCCAAAGATCGGGATAGAGGAAATGTATTGTGAAATCACCCTATGGATAGGTGCATTGGTGTGGTCTCCTCTAGAGTTGCAATAAACGGGATATGTACATTTCGAAAGAGTTGCAATAAACGAGGTTTTACTATATCTCTGTCCGCCGCGGTCTCTTCCATGCCTTATGAAAATACCGAGACACGCACAAATCGAGCTCTTTTTTTAACTCTAACGAAAGATGTATGTGATTAGATACACAGATAAACGTCCATTTTTTTGGCGTGCTGGCTTTAAGAATTGACTTGCTTACACTTCTATTTTTTTACAAAATTTGTTTTACAACTACCCCTAAAAAACTAACATCCATCCACACCTTATCTCAAAAATCGCTCGCTTTTATAGCCTTGCCTTCCTCGATTCGCCTTGCCTCGCATGCATGTCCCTACATTTTCGCTGTGCCTCGCATTCCGAACGTCTGTTTCCGCGGCTAATACCCTTCCTGCACAATTCACACATCCTCTTATCTCAAAAAAGCCAAAACATATTATAATCCTCCATGCATGCGCCTATCATCCTCGCCATAAGTTCCTGACTTCCTTTCTCTCCTTTCTCACAGAAATATTGTGCTCTCTTCCTCGGCATACTCCACGCATTGTTCCTGTTAAACCTTGATTCTCTAACTCTCTACTGCCCTGCTTCATGCCGTTCTTCTCAACCAACTCATATACCTGGCTTTGTTCCTCGTGCACCCCTTTCCCAAAAGTTCTCCTCATATTTACACGCTCGGCTCCCCGTTATAATCCCTGAATTCGATATTTCTGTCTCCCTCGTAACAATAAAAGTTAGGGGTATTCCTTGCCAAACCGTGTGTGTGCTTTAAAAACATCTCCTGTAACCTATTTACCTCCTTATTATCTTCCATCCCCAAACCTTCACTCATAACATAAGAGACTCGCCAGTAGCGAATAGAACAATCTTATTCTCCTTCCAAAATCATCTGCGAACAACCTCTTTCCTAGCGCCCACACCTGCCTCATCGCCACATTTGCCCTTCCAACAATCTCTTTTTTATGACCATTCACTCCCCTATTCCTCCGAAATAGGAAGCCCAGGTACACAAACACTTTCACCTCCTGCACCGCCTTTCTCTTCCACATCAACTCCCCTTCCTTATACCTCCCATTTCCTTTCCTGAACACCATAACTTTGGACTTTTCCACATTTAGCTATGAACTATTTTTATCCCAGTATCTTCTCAACCTTTTCATCATCTTCTTTAAAGCCTCGTCGCTCTTTGCTAGCAGCACAATGTCATCTGCATATGCAGTGACCATATCCTGGTTCCACCTTCTGTAACTGCTCCTATCACTGCGGCCGCTAGCTTACTTTCCATATCCTTTGTGAAGATTGTAAAAAGCGTTAAGCTAAGCGGACACTCTTACCTTAACCCCCTATCCACCCAGAAACCTTCCCAGATTCGCTCCCCTCCTCACAACCTTTCTTTCTGTTCTTCATATATATTGCTTACCCTCTCGATCTGATCTCTCTCTACCCCCTCCCTTCCATTGACTCCCACAAGCTCCCCCTATCCGTCGAAGGGAACGCGCCTTTTACATCTACAAAAACGCGTACACTTTCGAGCTCTTTTTGGCCAATTCTCTATCCAACACGGGCTGCAAGACGTGAATATTGTCGGTAGTACTCCCTCCCTCCATATAGCCCACCTGCGTCTCCTAAAGTATTCCTGTCCCCTGGACATCCTTCCGCAACCTATCCGCCAACACGTTTATCCTATTTTTGTTTCGCATTACTCCCAACTTTTTTTCCCAGCTCTCCAGTTCCACAACCGCCACTTCATTCTATTTTGTCTCCTCCAGCCTAAGTTTCCCCACCTTGCACTTAACTTATCCTTTGCTCTGTAGCAGCGCTTCCACTCTCTCTCCCTTTCTTCGCCACTCTTTAGCTTCAATCCTCTTATCATATTATTATTTCTTCTATCTGCCTTGTATTTTCTGTCCATTCTCAACTCCATTACCCTTATCATTTCCCTACCCGCTCTCTTCAATGCTCTCCACCTGCCTCCTACTTCTATTTTCAACCTTCTCACCATCTGCTCAAGCGTTTTTTTGGCTCTTTCCTTTCACAGCCTAATCTCCTCTTAAATATGCTTCATTTTATCTTCTTTCTCCTTCCTTCCCGAAACTACCTCCATCTCTAACCCGTCTACTTTCTCCGTCTGCTCTTTAACGTCCTTTTCCCATTTCTCATATCTTACCCTGAGGTTCTCCCTTATATTTTTCATATGCTCCATAGCCCCCCTTACGTCTTCCCTCAAACCTCAGATATCGCTTATAAACACCCCGAGAGCCTCCTTCTCTACCTGCCCGTCCATTTTTAGTGGGGGGGGGGGGTGACCTACGTTTTCTTACGCTTTTTCTTCACGGTACTCTATTGCGCTTTTCTCGGGACTTTCCTGGACGTCACTATTCTTCTTAAAGAATTCTTCGGCCTCACTCACACCAGAACCTCTCTCCGTCGTGGCGTGTTGGAAATTTCCTGCCTGTATAATTCATTACCAGCACGGCCAGTACTCTCGCTGACCGCCTCTCGCTCTTTCTTCGGTAACTGGGATCTTCCCATGCAAAAAGTACCTTCTGCCACTTACAGATGTCCCTCAAGACTGTTGCCGCCTACCACCCCAAATTTTTACTTTATTGCTGTATTCCACCCCTCACAGCACCTGCAGACACCCTTTTCTCTCCCCTAAAATCCCCCAGCACTGTGAGAACAACCCTTCAAGGCCCAAACTCCTGACTACAATTTCCCCCGATTCCTAGCCAACCTAACCTCACTTTTTCTATTTAGTCAAATCCCACCCCACGTATACTCTGAAAATTATTTTTTAATTCTCCAATTCACCCCTCACAACCCTACTCACCTCTTGAGCTTCTACTCTCACACTCCACTCACACCTTCCACACAAGTTCCTTAAAATCTTCTTACCACCTGTCACCGCACACGTTCTCACTACCGCCGCAAACATGCAAGTCCGATGTGATTAAAGAAAATAGTATGGATCTTACTATGTGATCACCAAGCTTGCGAGTTTATTGTGATCTGTCACACAGTCATGACTTTGTAAATTCTTTCTCCGGTTTTGATTTATGAGGAAATTTACCTCCTTCTTGCATCTCTCAAAACACTTCCGTGTTTCAGTTACCTCATATAAGCTTGTTGATTCCCGATAGTATGATGTGGCTAGAACAGAGTGAGCCACGCTTATCCCGAAAGGGATTTGTACATTTTTCTATGTACTATTACCGAGTTTCTGGTGATTCAGATCCCACCTTAAGCTGTAGGTCCCGCTATCATGCACTGGACTGTATCCTAGTCCGTAGACTGTGGGTTGAAAAACCAGGCTTTGCCTAATATGTCAAATTGGGCGCCCCGCTTCCATCAGGTCACTTGATTGCATTATAAGAATGCGTCAGTAACTAATGATATATACCGGGACAGAGCCTAATCAACCAGATTCCGACTTGCCAGCGTCAGTCTCAGTCCATCGCGAACCGGATGCAAAAGGCCGCTCTTCTGGGATCGCTTCATATGTTCCGCCAACACCGTTCCTAATAACATCATCCAAAGATTAGTAGCTCTAAAAAAGTTTTCAGAGATGAAAGCTTCACCTTCAACTGTCCCGTCTGCCGGTTTAGGTCATCCACGGCTAGAAACCGTACTACATCGAACAGTGTTGTACGATGTAATCTAGCGTAAATTCCCCACTTTTGCTTATCTTCTAGGATAGAAGGAACAGGAATAGATGACGTAGGGTAAGGAGGGCTGGCGCCGACCAATTAACAGTCAAAAATTTGTTTAAATTTAAGAAACTGTGTAAATAATCATTTCTTATTTTATTTCCAGTCCAACATTATCGTATATGATATTTCTTTAAGTATTAGTCACATGCATAAAACAATAATTTGATAATTTAGTTATTTCTAACAACCTGTATACCTCGACTTCTTCTAAAAATCAAAACATCTGAAGATGGGAAATTACACTAAAAAAAAGGATACTGGCCGAAATTACGCTTCAGATAGCTGTCGCCGAATCCTCGTACTCCCTATTCGTATTTCTGCGAACGCCAAATAATAATGCATCAGAGCAAAGCTGCATGATATAGCCGTGGCTAGTATCGAGATTGGCGTTTGAGCGAACCCTTATATATGTTGTAACCCTTATTTTATTTTCATATTATTTTCATTTGTTTTATTAAAGGTTATTCATGTTTGTTTTTACAAACCTGAATTACTGAGTTTAGTTCAATAAGTTACTGGTAACTTATTTTAATATGTTGAGCGCCAGCATAATTTTCTATATAAAATTAGCAGAAGGAATAGAATTTTATCTCGATCTATAAGTCAGAACATCTTCAAGTTATTAAGAGCGGTTATTTTATCTACGAGTAACTAGGCCTGTCTAACTCAGATGTAAGGGGAAAGGGAGAGGGTGTGGTCAGGTTTGACGTCACAAGTGAAGGGTAGTAATTGCTCACGAGTTACTTTCATTTTCAACTCATATAATAACCAAAAAAAAGTGCTTTAAAAAAATTTAACAACTCCATCATCGGAAGGAACAGATATTATTTACCCTAATTGCTATAACATGATAGGACGTCGAGAAAACATGTCCACTTGGCTAGGGACCGCGTTTTACAAATTAAGAGAAAAATCACTGACTAGTGATCGCACGAATGACTCCGCGATAACATTTCTAAAGTTCAATTGAAATTAGCGAATTCGCGAGAAAAAGTACATAAATTAGGATACCGAGTCAAAATTGACACGTGTCCAAAATGGCGATTTATTCCAAACGGAGCTTGTCCATACAAGACCGGGCAATTTTTTTTTAAAGGACTGTTGTACTTGGTCGGACGATCCTGACAGTCATGACAATTGACGTGGGAATTTTTATACCGTCCCCATTCCCTTGGATTATTACAAATTACCGTAATAACAAGGTAGCGTTGATTATTCTATACTTAAGTTAAATTTTAAAAGTGATTTGTTGATTGAAAAGGATTCTTATTTCGAGATTAAATGATTTGAAATTGGATTGTGTGGTTCAATCGGAGCATATGTTGCTCAAACCAAACAATCCTCACTGCTCGCAGGCAGCTGCCAAAATTTGTGCTCTTAGTTCGAACCTCAAAAGCAGTGATTTCAGTAAATCTTCTTTATTTATTTAACGGTTTGTATACCTGGTCAAATACCACGTTACAATGTATAATAAAAAAATTTTTGACAAGTTTCTTAATTAATTGAATTTCTTTTTTAACTTGTTCTAAAATCCTAAAAACTTTCATTCTTCGCACCTTAATTTGTAATCTCATCGATTGAAGACTGACCGAATAATTTTGAAAATTATAAGAAGCTAAAAATTAGCACACAAAATTTACATCGAATTATTATTTACGAATTTGAATAAAGCGCGCTCTACAAACCTAATATTCAAATGTCAATGCAATTGGAAATCTGATTTGCCTCGCGAAGTTGAATATTTCTCCGTTTGTTCTTGTTATCCACTTATTAGTACCGACATGCTAACAGCTGACTGGCGTCGATTGTTTTTAACTACGAACACGGGTATTAAACTTTTGCCGGTTTGGTTTCTTCGGAATGAAATTGGAAGAACTTGAAGTTGTAACAAAAAGTTGGGAAAATTTGAAAACATCATATCTGTAGAAATATTAGAATAAAAATTAAATAAATATATATTTTGAGGAAACTTTATAGCAACTTCACGATTCTATGTTTCATATATTCTCGAAAAACATTTTTGTTATCAAAAGGAATATTGCAATTTTTCCAACTTTTTTGTTGCAGTTTCAAGCTCTTTCAATTCGATAAGAAAATTTATACGATTTATACTCATAAGCGGTTGTGAGACCTTGAAAAAATAGCTTCAAAATGAGTGAAGGAACATTGACAAAGTGGGTTTTTGTTTTTATTTTGGATGTATAAGAATATTAATAATGTTATGTAATGTATTATTTTTAGAACACATAAATAATCACGATATGCGAGCAATATTTGTATTACTGAATGATTCATGACATGTGAGCGATATGTGACTCAAGTGATGACACATATGTCGGCGCAAGTGCGAGCATTTTGTGGGTGTTCATTGCCACAGCATGCGTGCATAATGCCTCGCATATTGCTTACATTTTGTTATCTGGGAAATTACATTTTTAAGCGTACATTTTTCTTTTAAAGAAATTTAAAATGCAGTTTTAAAGACTTAAGGGGAGCGCTCTAATTAGAGCCTCGAAAAATTGTCGTTTTTTTAGATTTTTTTTAAATAAGAAAACAACACGACAGCTTTATGGTTTTTTGCATATATTTAAGTACATCTATGAACTATAAAATT
>JAWWLR010219125.1:0-12851 GCA_035041075.1 Acraspis erinacei | reverse complement strand
CTCCTTTGCCTTTCTTCACTATTGGTATCACTACTCCTTCTTTCCATAACTCTGGCCACCCCTCTCCTCTCCATACTTGATTAAACATTAACCATGCCCATTCCTCTAGTTCTGTCCCTCTATATTTCCATACTTCATTTGGTATCTCATCTATACCAGGTGCCTTTCCATCATTCAGTATTCCTTACACCTTCACTATTTCTTCTCTTGTTATATCCTATTCCTCATCTCGTTGTCTACCATATTTTCCTCCCTTCCTAACTTTCGTCTCTACTCCTCCTAGCAAATCAAAAAAATATTTTTTCTATTCTACCATTTCAATATCTTGTTTTACTCTTTTTCTTCTTCCTCTTTCTCTATTTACTACCTTCCATACCTTCTTCCGTCCCAGCCTTCACCGCCTCTTCCTTTTATTCTCTTCTTCTTTCTTTTGATCATACAATACAGAATACTCTTTCTTTTTTCTCCAGTATTCTTTCCCATTATTTTTTTCCTTTTCCCACTTCCTTCATTCCTTACTTACCTCCTTATTTTTCTCTTTACAATCCCCATTCCACCCACTCCTATTCACATCTTTACTAACTTTATGTTTATTTGTATACTCTAATCCTCTTTTAACTTCTCCTACCATTTTTTCCATCTCTTCGTCCACATTCCACTCTCCCATTTTGATATTTCTGACCTTTTCTCTAAACTTTTATTTTCCTTGCCTTGACCAATCTCCTTTTCCTACACTTTTTACCTTTTCCCCCTTTTTATTTCTATTGTTATTACTTTTTTCTCCCTCTAATGTCACTATTAAGGGAAAGTGATTCGAATCAATATAATCACCTACCTCTAGTTTCTTCACCTGCTCTCTTACATCATCATGCACTATCACATAATCAATTATTGTACCTCTTTCTCCTCCTGAACGTGCATATTCTCCTTCCTCATCTCCCTCTATATTTCCGTTTAAGATAAACCATCCCAACTCCTCCAAGCTCTTTATCAACTTCTTTCTCTCCCCATTTAGTACCTTATCATTTGATTTTCTTCCTCTCTCTTCTCCTCATTCCCTTCATCCTCTATCTCCTGTCCTCGAATTGAAATCCCCACCTATTATAAGCCTGATCTTTTCTTTATTTTCTTCCATCATTTTTTTTAACTCCTCTACTTTCTCCTGCATATCTCCGTTCACATAAGCAATTACAAAAATTTTAAATTGTAACTTTTCGAGTTTAAATGAATAACACCCAACAATTTGGTCGGGACAGCACAACTTTTGGTCGGTCAAACAAACCTTTTGCTCTATGTAAAGTATCCATGCAAAAATAAAATGACTTGCTATCACTTTCTTACGGATGGTAATTTATTTTTGCCGAATACACACAATCGTTTGGTACTGTTAGATATATGTGGTAGTTGGGTGGTAAATCGGGTCTAAAATTCAAATATGCACTGCAATGATTATGCTCATGTACATTGTACTTTTCGAAAGTGTCACCTGAAAAATGAAGGAAGTCTCCTAGATTTATCTCAACGTCCTTTGGAGGATCACGAGCGGAATCATAATTAGGAAGGACATGTTGCCCTACGAGTGTTGAAACAAAATGTTTGTCCGCTACTCGTAAAAAAGCGTAAAAGTGTGTAGGGTGATTGCTATATCGATACATCCAGAAAGGTACAGCCGTTTCGGGGCGATCCTCGAGGCGCCCACGAAAAATAGAGCCATCCATCATTGTTACAACTGTATGGTTTGCAGGACAAACGGGAGTTCCATCTGCAACTAATTTTTTTTTAAAGAATGGATTTTCGTAAAAATTTCTAGTAATAAACCGTAATAAAATATTTTGTAAAATTAAGTTTTTTCTGAAAAAAGATCTTTTCCATCTCTCCGCTGGGAATCGAACCACAGAACTTCAGATTGCCGGTCCGGTGCTTTTCCCTTAAGCTACCAGAGAAAACGAAAGAAGAATCCATTTTCAGAAGCAAACGGATTCTTTTTGCAGGGTGTTACACAAGTAAATTTTATTATCATTAGAGAGATGGTAACTTCAGCTCATTGGTGATATCTTTTCCATTCCGCAAAAATAGAAGAAAAAAATCTCAAAAAACTCTTCAAATAATTCTTCAAGTCCTTTCAGAGTAGATGGTAGATTAGCACCCGACCAACAATCGAAAATTCTGCGATTGGATTCCCAGAGTGGTGATGGAGAAGATTTTATTCCAGAAAAAATTTAAGTCATAGCTCCATCTAGTCTGTAAAGACAAAAGAATTTCTATTATTTAAAGAGCGAACATACAGATTCTTTCAAGAAATGTTTTGCTAGTTATTGCTACTAGAATTACATAGGGCATCCGAGAACATTATTTTTAAAATTCTCTGATTTTTCCTTGACTAATATTTCATGTTCGTTGATCATTAATATTTAAAAAATTCAATTTTTCTGAAAAAAGATATACTCAAATCACTGCACTGGGAATGGAACTACCAATCTTCCAATTGCCTGTCGAATGCTTTTCACAAAAATTTAATTTTCAAAAGAAAAAATTGACTTCAGAAAAAAATAATTTTTCACGAAACTGATGCATTTTTACCTAATATTTTTAAAGCATTTTGTTTACCAAAAAATAAGAATTTTTCACTAAAAGTAAAAATACTTCAACACTAAGCATTTAAATTTTTAACCGAAGACATAAGCTTTCAATTAAATTTAAATCAATTAAATTTAAAAAAGAGATAATTTTTAAAGATATAGATAAACTTTCAATGAAAGAGATGAATTTTCAACGAAAAATAAAAATTCTATAAAAGAATTAATTTCTTTGCGAAGAGATTCAACAAAATATTTCTAACAAAATAGCTGAAGACTCAAGCAAAGAAGAAGAATTTTCATATTACAAGTTTAATTGTCTGTTTTATTTTGAAACCAGCATTTGCATTTTTATCTAAAAAGATGAAATTTGTCTTTAAACAAATACATTTTAAATTTTAAAAAAATACTAATAGTTGAACTCTAATCTCTTGAAGTTTTTGTTTATTTTTTACTTATTGACGTAATAATTAATGCATGTTAACAAAGTTTCATAATATTATTAACTATCTTTTCTCAGAGTTATGCAATAAATCCGTTTTTTATAAAATCTTTTTTTTTTTACTTTGTAGTAATGAACAAATAATAAACGAACCTCAACAACAATAATTTTTTAGAAGGAATTGTATTGATTTAAGTGAATTGTTTTTACTTATTTTTCAGTGTTAAAGAAATTAGTTTAAACAACAAACTATCTTACACAAGGGAGAAAAACAAAATAATGAAATAATTACGAGTAGGTGGAAGGATTAGGTCTGAAAATTACTTCTAAAAGTTTTTTCAGTGCTAAAACTATCATCCATGTAGAAGAAGATAAACCATAATTATTTTTTCAAGCAATTAGGTTTAATAGGTTTTATTAATTATAACCTAACTCTAAATACAAAGGGGATAAGTAGTTGAAAATTTCATAAAATCCCTTAATTTATAGAATTATTTAAAGAGAAAATTATTACAATAATAATAAATGGTTGAAAAATCGTGTTGGCTAAAAATAATGAACTAAAATTTAAAAAAAAGGAAATAAAAAATTTATGTGGACATCGAATTAGAATTAAAAAATATTGTTTCATGTATCAAACATATTTTGCATGAAAACACACGAAAAAAATGTGTGCTAGGAACTCGTAAAACTCATTTTTTCCCTTATGGTGTTTTGTGAGACCCTATAAAATAGAATTATGGGGGGGGGATATTTTAAAATTAGTATTTCATTTATATTCTATTGTTAATTTTATATTTTTTGTAGTTTATTGTTAATTATCGAAAAAATGTGACACCAAATTATTTTTTTCTTATGCATGATACGTGTTTTTGGGGTTTGAGCGATGTCTAAATATCTTTTTTTTAATCAAAAAATTGAGTTTATTTTTGTACGGACTCGCTACAATTTCTGGTCGATATGTATGAAAATTCGAAAAAAAAAATTTCTAAAGCATTTTTGGACTACCCTAGTATAAATTTGTTCCAAGTTATCTGAAATAGTTTACGGAAATGCTACAATTTTTGCTACAAATTTTCTCAGGAGCAAATGTATGATTTTTCTACTATGGAGAAAATTAATTTAAAAATGTGAAATATGTAACTATTTAAAATTTTGTAATATATGATTATGAAATATTCCAAGACCAAAAAATTCTGTTTTTGCGTCGTTTGGTTTTACACATATTTCTTGAAAATATACGTCTGTCAGTCTACATGCTTTATCTCCCACGGATCAGTGAAGAAGACACTGTACAAATTTATAAAGCAATTTAGGATCTGCTGATATGAAAAATATTGTTATCTATGAAAATGTTAAAATAGCAAAAATAAGAATGTTTAAAAACTTTTCTATTTACGCCCAACCATGATGCAGAAATTAATCATTTTCATCTTCTTTTTACGATTCAAAATAAAAAAAATGTTTACTGATCCCTGAAATAGACTGATTTTTTTAGGAAATATTACATTTTTATATTCATTCAGTTTAATTTTTCTTTTGTTTTTGGAGTCTACAAATTTGAATTTCTCAATTTTAAGCTGAATTTAGGACCGATAATTTATAAGGTACTGTCAATTAATTAATAAATACATTTTTTGTAAGACTAAATGGTCAACTCTAAAGCTAGGAATGTTGACATGTTGACAATGGTATATATACCATTTTTGAGAACAATAAAAATTTTGTTATTATATTAAACTTACGATTTAAATGCAGAAAACTGAGGAATTTAAGGAACAAAATTTCTTTAAACATCTTCATTCTTGCTGAGCATACACATTGACAGAGAAAATAAGTCAGATTTTGTGAGAATTTCGTATGAACTAGTACGATAAATGAATGTTATATATAGTATGCTAACTTTTATGACTTCCACAAACAGAGTAGAAGAAGTAAAAATTTTCCTTATTTTCTAGATTCTTCATAAACCTTCATAAAACCTCCGTAAATATCAGAGACTACTATACGACTTCAAGATAAGCTGTGAGCACAGATAAAAAAATGAAAATGCCATTAAAAGGCATAATAATTTTCTTAACAGCTCCTGAATATATGTGTGAGCTTTAACCTAAATTTATGATATAAATACATTCAAATACAGTTAAAGAATATAAAAATATTACTGATAATTTCACTTTAAATGAAAGTCGTTATTTAAAATAGAATAATAGTGCTACATAAAAATTGGTATTGTAAGGAAATTTCGTCGTAGGATCTGTTCGTACCAAATTTTAAAAAAATGGTGGAATTTTTGTGTGTCTGAAATCATTGTATCAATTCTTTTTGAAAAAAAAAATATTTTTGCAGAGTAATTACATATTTTGACAATTTCAAAATTTAAGCACTGAAATATGAGAATTAATTATTTATTAAAGCTGGTAAAAAGCAACATTAAGAAAAAGTACATTAAAAAAACTGCTGTTCAAATAATTGTTTTTCTTCAGTATTTAACTTTTTTCACCAAAAACCAGATTGAAAAATGGTAAAATTGTATAAGGTTGTAAAAGATTGCAAAATATTCTAAGGATTACAGGGAATGATTCATTAAATCAATTGACCCCTATTGAATATAAATTAAATTACACTTATTCATCAAAGCTCTCTGGAAAAATCTTCAAAATCCCTAGAAATCTTTGAAATATCTTAAAACTCTTGAAAAATAATAAAATCCATAATATGTGTGAAATTCCTTCAAGTGACTTAAGCTCCCTTGAAATATTTGAAATCGCAAAAATCCCTTAAAATTTCATTCAAATTTATACATTTAGCAAATTTCACTTAAAATCCTTTGAAATATTTCAAGATTTGAATACAATTTAAATTAGTTTTATTCATTAGACGTTATTCGAATGATTAAGAAAGTTTCTTACATCTTTAGAAATTTTTAAAATCGCTTAAACAGTTTTAAGATTCAATAAAATTCTTAAATCTTGAGAAATTTCTGCAAAATTCATTGAAATACTTTGAAATCCTAAAATTAGTTGGAAATCCTTTTCAGAAATGAAAAAATCTGGTAGACATTTTTGAGATTACTAAAAAATTCTACTTTGGGTAGAAATTTTAACAAAAATCCTAAAAGTTTGAATGCAGGAAACCTCTTGAGGACATATTAATTTTTTTTATCACATCGAATAAAGTTGCCAATATAGTGAAGGTTTTGTTTTGTTCAGGACGGGACGGGTCATCCAAAGCTTTTATTTTTACTTACATAAACTTCTGTAAACCTTGAGAACTGTTAAATGACTAATTTTAAATGACGCAATCATTTTCCTGAAGATAGACTGCCGCTTATGTTTGGTCAACAAAAGCATGTTAAACCGATAACTCTGCAATTACCAACAATTATGAAAATTCGTATCTGTAACTTTCCAATTGGATTATGAGAACAATGTCAACTTTTTTAAAGTTAAAATTTTTTTTTGAAGGATATGTAGTACCTACATTAATTAAGGTTTTATTCTATACTTGGGAAACAGAAAGGGAATAAACTTTTCTGGCACTTCGACGCCTTGCGGACGTTCAGAACACATCTGAGGCAATTTCCACTGCGGTGTTATTCATTACACTCCAAACAATATGCTCAGGATTGTTACAACGGTAATGTTATGTTTTGGTTGGTGCGTCTTCGCCCGGAAGGTTACCAACACGACTTTGAGCAGGGAAATCTTTCTGGCAGGGTCGGCGCAACATCCAGCTAAACTAAGGCCCCAAGATGAACTTCAGAGACATCGTCAATCTCTACACCTGCGACCCCATTAGATACTATGATTTTGCAGATTAGCAGTTTAGTTCATGGAACGAGATGTCAGATACAACTATTTTCTCCAAGAGCCACTACAACATCAGTTTCGAATTCCTTCCTGTCTTCATTTATGGCTTTGAGCCCAAAGAGAGCAAAGACCCAATGCTCATCAGGCTTGACTTTTGCTTCGACTTCCTTCAGTAGGTACGAGTATTTCTTCCTATGGCAAGACCCAAAGGCGTTTGCGTCCCGTTCAACTCTCCTCTTCCTTGTTTTTCACTTTTTGACCAAGTTATTATCCTCTTTCCATTCTGTTCCTCTCTTGGAGTTTTGCTTTCTTCCCCTGTCTGGAATCGAGTCTTATGCCAAAAGAATCCTATAATTTACCTTGAGGCTTCACGCCTGAAGACAGAAACTTACGTTTAGTAGACAATTCCTCTATGATTGAAACTTTAAGGCCGTCTCCGGTCTGCTTCACCCATGTTTTAAAATTCCAAAAGCGTATTAACTTGATGCTTGATGACTACTTATAAATGGTATATGCTACTAGGTAACAATCTGATAGATACCTAATTATTCCTCTAATTACTTTTCTGGCATTCAAGCCTTCCGCAGTAAGATCTCGAGCTAGATGACCTTCTCTGTCATGGTTCAATCGGGAAAATGTTGGCAACTACATCATTAATACTTCTGAAAATGACAAATAAATACATATATTTCTACCTACATTGTCAATTGTTCAAGGATTTAATCCAGAATCGTCAAATCAAATAAAGAAATTGTCAAATGATGAGCTCATTTATTTATAAAATTGAAGATACACATATTCGAGGAGATAATTATGATTTTCCGCAGATGTCCCTTGTTTGCTTATAGTAACGTAAAGGTCATGTGTACACATGGTCCAGTGGCACTGTGATGTTTATGCTCTTCTACATTGTACACTTGAAAAGAGTTAGCTGAATAAACTTGGCCAGTTCCTATATGAATCTGAACATTTCTTGTAATATGCCGAACATGATGAGGAAATACCTGTTGAACGTTGAGGACTGAAGAAAAATGATGGTCTTCTCTTCGCATAAAAACGAAATAAAGCATAGTGGGCAATCACATCGAAGATTGGAAAAACCGCTTGCACCTAATTTTGCAACAGATAATTGCTATTTATTAAGTATATTTTTACAGTAGCAGCTTAAATTTAAAAAAAGTAACTGTATATTTATAATATAATAAATGACATAATTTACTATCTGATAATCTGATAAGCTTAGAAAAAGTTTTATAACTGCATTCCAAAGGGGGGAAAGTAAAATCCCTCAACTATATCCCTTCTTTAGAATCAACAGATTTAAATTATTTTTTAGAATTATCACATTTCTATGTGCATTGAATTTTAAATTGTTTCATCTTTGCTGTCTAAAAATTTAAATTGCTCAATGTGAAGCAGACTTAGGATTTGATAACATCTTTGGCACTGTCAAGTATTATGGAGTTTTATATTAAAATAAGTTGCCAAATGTAACACTAAGGCTAGTTCCGAAAAGCACGAAAGTTTGTCGAAATGTTTCTGGATCTCCCCAATGGAAGGTTTGGTGAATTCTGAAAGATGTTTCAGGCAGGTTCCTGAAAATAAGTAAATTTCTGTTTAACTAGGAAGGTTACCAAGGAAGGTTCGGAAATTTTCGTGAAGAATTTAATTCATTAAATAAATTAAATTTATACAGTGCGAAAAATTTTCATAAACATTCCCGGAACATTTCTCGAGAAAATTCCCTCAAAATTCTTTATGAACCTTCGTGGATACGCGGAAATGTAACTTCTTCCGGAAAAGTTGACGGAACTTCTTTTTTTGAATTCTCCGAGCATTCCATTGAAATATTTCAGGAATGTTTAGGGAAACTCTTGTTTTACCCGGGCTATTACAGAGGTTTCCGTAAAAAGAGCTCTAAAGCTGGGAATGGGATATATTTTTGGAAAATTCTGTATTAGCAGACACTTCTAATTTATTACAATAAATTAAAGATTTGTGCGATACAAAATTGGTCCAACAAAACTGCTCTAATGTTGAAGCTTTGAGAAGCCCTATAAGAGTGTGTAGTCAATGGTTGGCTTCTAAAAATCATAGAAGCAATATATGGAGGAAGTAAAGTCAGTGCAAGGATAAATAATTAACTGTGTAATGGGTTTTCTATCAAGCAGGGCATTAAGCAAAGCTTTATTATTTCCTGTGTGATATTTAGTATACACATTATTCGTAGACAAATGAGGTTTCGGATTCTATAGTCTAAGAACAGCTATATTAGAATAAGACGGTATTGATCTTGGTAGGATGAAGGTGCAAGAATTGACGTTTGCAGATTATAAGATTTTTCCGGCAAAATTAGTCGATGACTTATAGAGATTGTTTTTTTTATATTAGTAGTTGTTTTTAAAATTAGTATGTATAAACAAAATTGCAGTGTAAAAATAGAACTAAAATGTGACGTATGAAGCTAAAGTTCTATTTTTGTACTGATCATGTTTGAACAGCAACAACGAAGAGAATTTTCACACCCATTTTTTGTGTTTACAAAAAGAAGACGTTGTTAAGACTATATGAAAATGAAAGAGCCTGCAGATTTCCCACTCTGAGATTTTCTTTATTAAGTAAGGTTACCTAGTAATTAAACTGGATTTTGTTTATTAAGTTTCTATAGTTGAATCAATTATATTTTTACAATTCTGTTAACAGTGAATCATTGTTACTTCAACTAGCTTCATGTTCACCAAAACATGTCAGTTCGAGTCAATTAAACAAAAAGCTGGCAAGCTGATAAATGAAAAATTGTTGAGCTACGTAAGTGAATATTCGAATGCCTCTGATCGATATAATAGTCGTACTCTTATTTTTTCCTTTCAAATGATGTCAAATATTTATAAAAAATTGACTGCAAATGTAAAAATTGATCTTGTTAAAGTATTTTTTTCCGTCTTCCCTTCCTTATTTTAAAACGTACTTTTGGTACAGATTTGCGGGATGAGTGCTTAATTAGAGGAAAAAATATAAAATTAAATGTTAGTAATAATTTAAATAAAAAACGAAATGGAGGTTCGCTTTCAATAATAAGTATAACGAGTACCATAGTTTTCATTGTACAACGACATTTTTAGCTTTAATGTGTTATTTATATAAAATTTAAGAAGAATTTTTGAAAAACGAAAACAGTGGTAGATAAAAAGTTTATAATATTAAAAAATCATATTAGTTTTTATGAGAACAGGATGGAACTAAATCCTCCTCCCACAAGCAGGACTCCAAAAGTGACCGTCAACAAGTATCAATTCACCTATCATACCATAGATCGGAAGAAAAGAGCGCCAATTTTTTAATATAACAGATCAAGCTTTTAAATATATTAAGAAAGTAGAAACCAGCAGGAGAAAATTATTTTAGGTATTTGAATTGTGATAATGATAAAAAGAGAATATTATTATTGGAAAGATTATGATGCATTTAAAGAAATAATTCCTGAATAGAATTGAGTTTTCGTTCTGAAATATTTTGTATGGAAGTATAATAGCTGAGTCAACTATGTTTTTTATAATAGCGATTTTTGTTGTAAGGGACGTTTATATAGAAAATTAAGGAATCGACCAGATTAGATTTATTTGCCAAATCTATTAGTAGAGATGAAACCATTCTAATTTTTAATAGTGCTATTGTTCTGAAATTTGATAAAATTATTATTTTATAATTAATGTGTGAATTGCAATCTTTAATCCATAGATTTAAAACTTTTGATGGTTTTTTCATTTTTATCTTTAGCAATAATTAAAAAGTACCGTTCACGTACCTAAAGTATCTAATAATTAGAAAATATAATTGATTAAAATTCTCAGATTTTAAATCTTGTATTGCCATATAAGCTAATTGATCAGAAATCAGGGAACCCTTTGGAGTTCCAAAAGTTTCTCTGTACAAAGTTTTGTTAAATTAAAAAGAAATTTTATCCATTAGAAATTTAATTCCTTCTTTAATATTCCTGTTTTTAATACTATTGAGAACCAAATATATAGGAACATTAATAAAAAGATAAGACACGTCAAGAGACATCACAATGTGATTAGAATGAATAGCAATTTTTTTATTTATTTATAAAAGATCTAAGTTTAGGAAAAGCCATATTTAAAATATTGTTAGGAAAATTTGGCATAGTATACGTAGAACAATTATTGTCTCAATTTTTTTATTTTATTGCAAGTTTGTTTTCGTAACATTTTTAAGTTGTTATCTTGAATTTTTTCATAGGTTGTTTTATTGCTTAGCATTAATTCCATTTTTTTATTAGGAATGATAATAACGTTACTTTTATCAGCACGCGGTATAAAATATCTTGATGTCCTTTGAGAAAGATTTTTGTGTTAGCTATATTTTTAGAAATGATTCTGTCTGTATCGCAAATTGAAGTTAGGTTTCTTAATTTATCGATAAGATAAAGCAAGAATGTTTTGTCTTAATTCAACCAGTAATTTATCTGGGATTTTATTAATACTGGTTTCTGCATCTTTCAAAATTCAAAAGATGTGTTGATTTTTGAGAGGTTAAAAAAGTAGAGTTAAATTTAATACCTAACCTGAGAATATCCTCGACATGCTCAGCTCTGGTACAAACTTATTATCTAATATTTGGGGTATACATTTCATAAAGGTGGTTAGTAAATTTTCTATGAAATAGTATTGAAAAGTTAAATTTATTCATTTGATAAAAGTGTGTCGCATGTAGACACGATAAATTTCGAAATACTGATGAGCTTAAAATTAGATTCGGAACAGCATTCCAGGCCGAAAAAGACAGGACCTAAAAAGATTTCTCAATCTAGTCTAGACAAACATGAATTATTTGTCAATAAAAATGTATTGTCCATGTATAAAATTATCTGTAGATCTCGTATATAAACAAGAAGTTGTAAATTTATTTAGTAACTGAATAAATAATAAAAATTTAATAAATCTATTTTCATTCTGTTAACAGCATCAAAACATTAATAAATTTTTTAAGTTTTTTTTTTTTTGTGAATTTCATTTATTGGACATTTCTGCTAATTATAATAGCCCTTTTTAATTTAATTCTGATAAATGGCTTTCCAGCTACAGTGGATGCTTAAATATAGAAAAATAACCTAACTTCATTTGCTTGTAAAATATTTTTTCAACCGAAATTTAGTTTAGACTTTATAGAATGCAAGAGACAATTTAAAGAAGAATTAAAAGAAAATGTAACTAAACAAATTAATTTAACATTTAAAAAATTCGCTATAATCGAATCTAGGTGTTATGGCCGATTTTATATTTGACATTCTATATTAAAGTTGGTCTTAAATTTAAGTTATTGAACTACAAGCATTCAAACCGTATAATCTAAAAGACAACATTAACATAACATTTAATAAATCACACAAAAATGCAAAAAAACAAGGTTTCACAAAATTTATTTAACGAATTGTCTACCAGCACAGAAAAAATTATGTTTTGGGGTTTACACAAATTATCCATTTTTACATTTACTTTATAACTGTTTATTTTTCAACTTTTGATGCTGAATAGTGCTCAATATTTAATAACTGATTTATTTTTATCAATATTTGACCAAGAATTTTTTCAACAACAACAAAATTAAAAATCAGATATGATTCAGTGGGTCCCTATTTGAATTTCACCTTCATTAATGGATTTTTGTTTTTTCTTTATTTTTATAATGCCTTGAAAATGCATGAATTAAATTCTAAAATACAATGAATCTAACAATTTACAAACCATTACAAAGTTTTATAAATAAATTTTGAATTAAACTTAGTGTTGAGTTTCGGGACCAGTAAAATCTCATGATCAGACCGTATACTTATTACAATTTATAAATTTGGTAGAAAATTAATTGTTGCCATATAATCCTTTTAGGAAAATCGAACGTGATAAGGTACAAAAAGGACTACTAGTCGCCCGAAAAAATAATCTAAAACTGCTGAATCACATGATTATTTATTTAGAGTTCAAGTTTAAAAAATTCGTGTAT
>JAWWLR010219117.1:757-12852 GCA_035041075.1 Acraspis erinacei | reverse complement strand
ATTGAAAGTTACCTAGGATATGACCTTGTTTTTTTTTAATAAACCACATCGATTTCTAGGGCCATACATAATTTTTCGCCACCCTGTACGCGCGCGTGTGTGTGTGTTTGTGCGTAGATAACAGAATTGTGAAATGGACCACAATGTTTGCACTTACTCATGTTAGCCTCTGTTTTTTCTCATTAAAATTATTTTTTCTCTTCTGAAATTTACTATGCGAAAATTGTTATTAATATCATTTTAATCCCGAAAAAACATACTTGTTGCCCTTTCTTGTATGATATTTTTAGGATAAGTTTTGTATTTGCTTATAAAAAATTATTTAGGTCAACCATTGTCATAATGTTCCTCAAATTATTACAAAAATCTATACCTAATGTGGATAGATTATAAATATTACAATCTAAATACAAATAACTTCCTTACTAATAAGTCTAGCGTTCCCAACTTGTGATAAAATATATAAGCCATAATTACTAAAACATTTAAAAAAATGATTATCCCAACATTAGATTTTATAACGATAGAATATTTAGGTAAAGGTAACAATCATCGAGTACACTTCTATTGTCTTAATTGAGATATATTTATGGCCACATTCCATTTTACTTAGAATTTTTAGATTTTTTATAGAAGGTCTTATGTCTGAGCGAAAATTACGTAGAAATAATTTCTAGCTGTTCAATTTATTTTTCATACTTTTTTTATAATGACATAAACAAACCAATGATGATGTTCTAATAATTAAGAATTTTTTTAAGTTTTCAACGTATCGCAGCCTAAATATTAAAAAAATATTTGCATTACTTTATAAACAATCTAATTTACAGAAATTATTTTTTGTGATTTTAAATCCTTAACTCTTCAAACTCTAGAGTTTTGCTGCAAAATGTCAAAGGAGAAAGTGGAATTAAAATTATTTATTGAAAAAATTAATTATTCTATGCACATAGCAAAGCATCATCGGACACATTCATCGGAGTTTCGGAAAGATATTCTTAGTAGATTGGGAGAAAAAAGGTTCCCAGTTATTAAAAAATAGCCAAACTGTGCATTTGTTTCTAAAAATTGTTTAAACAATTGAAAAAAGTTATCCGTTTGCAATTAATAGTACTTAAACTTTATTTTTCTCATATTTTATGCCAAAATTCTGGATTTTAATAGGCTAAACATTCCCAATCCCAGAAATAACTTTTTTCATTAATTTGATTAAAACGTAATAAACAAATTTTTCAGTTGCCCTTACGAAGTCCCTCGAAATTTATTAAAATTAATTTATATGTCTTTAAATTCCTTGAATTTTCTTAAATTCCTTTAAATCTCTTGAAAACCATTAAATTCTTTAAATTTTTTCAAATCCCTTAAAATATTTTAAAATAACTTTTTAATTTCTAGCTTGACATTCTTTAAAGTCACTAAACTGTCTTAAAATGTTCTGCAATTTCTTGTAAATCCTTAAACCTTATTGCATTATTTTTAAATCCTTTCAAATAAACTTTTAAATCCCGTCAATTAAGATTTCTTGAAAATTATTAAACTTCCGCTAACTTCTTTAAAAGCATTTAAAATCTTTCAGAATGGACTAAAATTAATTAAAATACTTTGAATTTAATTAAACTCACTCAAATATCTTGAAAATCTTTGAATTTTTCTAAATCCCTTGAAACTTAAGATTCATTAACATATTTTTAAATAAATTTTCAATAACTCGCTTGATATTCTTTAAAATCACTACAATTTTCCCTTCAACTGCCTTCAACTTCGTTAAAATCTTTGAAAATATTTCAAAATTGACTAAAATTAATTAAAGTCCCTTTAAAATCTTCGCATTTTTTAATTACTTTGAAATCTCTTAAAATTCGTTAAAATCGTTTTAAAGAACTTTTCAGTAATTACTGACACTCTTTAAACTCACTTCAACTGCCTTAAAATCTTATAAAATCTGTTGTAAAAATTTTTATTTTATAGGAAATTTAAAAATCTGTGATATTTTTAAAGTCCTTTTTTCATGATTTAAGTTTCATTTTTCAAAATAAAAAATTATTTTAAATTTTCGCATGAATATAAGGAAAATATTTTTTTGTTAGATCTTGTTCGACCTTCTAGACCTTCTATAGTAACGTCTAAAAATTATTAAAATTTCTTACGCATTTTTTATTTATTCTAAAAAATTGTAAAAATTTCCTTAAAATCGTTCAGATTCTTCTTTGACAATGTTTAAAAGTTTTAATTATTTTTAAACGTTTCAAAACTTCCTAATATCTTTTAAACTGAATCAAATTTTTTATAAAATTATGTAATATGGCAAAATTATAAATTTGTTTAGAAATCTTTTACACACATTCACAACTTTGAATATTTTAAATAATTCAAATTATTTTGTGATATTTTTTTAACTTTCTTTTGAAATGCCTTGTTAAACAATCATTTAACAATTTTGAACTTATTCAATAAGGTTTAAGGATTTAAAACAGATTTTATCAGATTTTAAAGCAGTTTTAGTGTTTTTACAAAGTGACTTGAAAAATATTTCAAGGGATTTGAAAAAATTCAAAGATTTTAAGGATTTTAAAGGAATTTAACACATAATAATGCAACCTAGCCTCAATCACGGTATATTATATTGTTTCCTGATGGATTGTCCGAATCCACACTTTCAAAAATTGCTAACAATAATTAAAGAAAAGGCTCTCCTATCAGAAAAGCAAAGCGCTATATCACGATCAATATCACTGAGAAAAAAAAATAGTAATCGCAACAAAACCATTTTGCTGAGCAGCTGTTGTTATGAGAGAAAAACTTAGGTTGTTGCACAAAATTATTTTGTTGGCCAAACAAAACATTTGGTCCTTAACACAACATTATTTTGTTGAGCCTTATTTTCTTGTCCTGAACAAATTTTTATTTGAGCCAAAAAACTATTTAGTTACATCAAAGAAATATGCTACCACGTATGCGCAATTGTTTAGTGGGACCACATCAGCTACGACTTGCTGACAGATTTCTCAACAATAGGAAATTTATTGAAGATATCTTGTTTGGTCGAGATGCAACCGAAATTAAAAAGGAATTCATCAGTAATGTGGGATTAATATACTTAAATGTCCAGGAACTTGAAGAATAACTGCTGCACTTTAGCTTAAAAGAGAGATGTATTCTCCAAATAATGAACTACAACTATGCTACAAAGTTTTAATGTAAAATTCGACACCTCGTTCTTAGACCGTGCTACGTCTTAGAATTTTCGTTCAAGCTCACCACTAGAGAGCGCAGATGCCTTATATGAACGCATGCGCCCGCGACATTCAAACTCCTTCAAATCTCAAATATTAAATGATGATTAAAAATAATTATAATGTATATCCTACAATTCGGCCATTCTTAAGGAAACATTCGACTCGAATGGAGGTTAACGCGTATTGACCCACGGTTTAATGAATTCAGTATAGGTACTGGTTTGAAAAGGACCTTCTACTGGAACTGCTCGCTCCACATCATGCGTATCGTTTGGCTTAGTTTTTAAAATATTGTATGGTCCTAAGTATTTTGCTAGCAACTTTCGACGTGGTATCATTTGAGCTCGCCGTATAGCAATCAGATCACCTACCTAATATTTTCTTGGTGCTCTTCATCGCAGGTTGTAGGTCTTCTGGTTCTCTTGCCGTGTTTTGAGAATTTGAATCTTAGCTTTTACTCGCTGTGCTTGACAATTCTCTTTGAACAGCTCACGAAGTTCTTCCTCCAACAACTCTTTAAGAGGTACATATTCCTTACACCTCATAGGAACTCCAATCAACAATTCGAAGGGTACTGATCCAATGCTACGTTGATACGTCGAATTAAGAATATATTGCAGCTTTTCCACATGCTTATACCATTTTCTTGGATCATCTACTGACAGCTTAGTAAGTATAGGAATGAAGGATCGACTGATTCGCTCAATCTGTAAATTAGCACTTGATAGACTTGTTGTTATTTTTGAATGCTTGATTCCTTCGTCTTGGCAGTATTGCTGAAACTCCTCACATGAAAAAGCTGTACCTCTGTCCGAAAGTATAAAATGAGCACATAAAAAAAAACCTTTGTTATTATAACTTCTCAATAACCTCAGATGTCCTCGTAGATCGAGTAGGATGTAGCCAGGTGAACTTGGTAAAACTGTACATTATAGCCAAGATATGATTATCTCTTTTACACGTCGACTGTAAAGGGCCCAGAGGATCCACGTGAAAATTGTGTAGTGGGATATCCTGCTTCTGAAGTGACTGAAGAAATCGTTCTTGCTTTCCTTCTTTTCTATTAGCGATGATAATTCAAACACAATTGGAGATATGAATTTCGACTTTGACCTTCAGCTGAGAAATGTAATATTCCTGCTTGATGCTGTATTGCGTTCTCGGGACAGATCCGTGACCTTTCTCATGAGAATTCTTTATTACATCTATTTACCATTGAAGATGGAACCATGAGTAAATCGATGCCATAAAAAAACTTGTCTAACACTCCGGCTCGCAGACTGTACTTATCATCATTATTTTCCCGGATATCACGTTTTATTAGCTTCAGCTCGTCATCCTTATCTTGCAATTTAATTATTCTGGACGTTATATCATCAACTTTATTACTCAAGAAGGTGTGCCTACTTAAAGCATCCAAGTGGCGCATTCTCGATCCTGGTCTATGTTCGATTTTGCAGGTATAGGTCTCAATTTCTTCTGCCCATCTCCATATTTTCGGTGAAACTTCTTTCTTTCTCATCGTCTGATTAAATGATAAACAGGCTGTGACTAGCTTAAACTGGATCCCTAACAAATAGGTACGGAACTTCCTTAAAGCTTCAATCACAGCTAAGACCTCCAACTCATAGCTATGAAGGTTTTGGTATTCAACAATCGTTTTGTGGCTCATAAAAGGAACTGGGTGAAGTTGAACATCTTCTACACATCGCTGTAATAGAACAGCTCGAAAATCTTCCTTGCTAGCATCAGTGTGGACCTGTGTTTCCGTTTTCCGGTCAAAAATCACTAGTACTGAGTCAGTAGTGAGAGCGACCTTCAGTGAAGTGGGTTCTGCATAGTTGATGACTGATATACCTTTTCTTCTGATGGATAACACCTTGCCTTTTTAGTAATTTCCCCTAAATATTCAATTCTTTCCTTCATAAATGGACACTTCTTAAAATTAATTTCCAATCCATAGCTACTAAAGGGATCGAATACAACCTTCGATCTGTCAAGTGGTTCAATCAGATCACTGGCCAGTACAATAACGTCATACAGATAAACCACTAAAATTCCTCCATTAAAAATGTTTCTGAAAATATGGTTTACCAAATCGTTGAAAAACAGGAGGTGAGTTACACAAACCAAAAGGAGCATTTAAAAATTCGTACTGACCACTGTTCGTTACAATTGAGGTATATTTGCGACTTGATTCTTTAACATCAATATGAAAGAATCCATTTCTAAAATCGATAGTACTAAACACATTCGAATCTTTAAGTTTATCAATTTGATCTTCGATTATTCGTATTGGATAACGATCCTTTTGAATTTTCGCATTCAATGAAACATAATCTACGCAAACCCCATGAGATCCATCCTTTTTCTTAGTTAACAACACCGGACTGGCATATTCAGAGGAACTAGGTCTGACTATCCTTCGCTTATCCATTGTTTAATCTGTTTATCAACTATATCGCGTTCGAAAAATGGCAGTCGGCGTGGTCGTGCATAAACGGGCTTGTCATCTTTCAGCGTAATATTTAATTCAATATCAAATTACATAAATCAATTCTTTCACCTGGAGCTTCATTTTCACCTGCAACACTATTTTCATCATTTTCAACTCCCTCTACACTGTCAACGTCATCGTCGTCAACTGCTGTGTCACTTTCATTTGGTTGTGGCACCAAAGAGTTACACATTGATATTAAATCTCCCACCAAAAACTTAACAGCATATTCCATATTGGCACGATATTCGTCAGAGTCAGCTTCAAATTCAAACCCAGAAAATTCACGTAACTTATTCCTATTTCCCCTGTCTCCATCTTCCTCAAAAATTAAATTATATAAAACACCTATCGACCTACGCGGCGCCGTCTTTATACGTTGTTTCAACGTCTTAATTTGCATAAACGTCGAGAATACAAAACAAAACACATTTACCTCTTATTGACAGCTAGAAAACAGCTGTCGGTAAACACCTACTCTTTTTTACCGCCGGATCATTTCTCTCGTCCTCTTTACAAATCCGAATGGAACAAATATGGCCAGCTTTGATCCTTTGGTACTCGACTTGTAGATGCCTACTTATTTCTCGTCTTTCCATTCCTCTTTACACTTTGCTTATCACAGGAAAAATGGTTCACCTTCTCTTGACGTCTTCGTCTTAAATATTCGTATTTTCAAAAGAAGGCCGCTTCGTGGTCGTTTCTGCGATTGCTTGGTTTCGTCTTTAATCTCCTCCAAAATTCCTTGGAAATTTGTCGACTTTTTTACATCAATCCCGGTTGAGCCCCCAATTTTGTAGGATTAATATAACTAAATGTCCAGGAACTTGAAGAATAACTGCTTCACTTTAGCTTTCAAGAGAGCTGTATTCTCAAAATAATGATCAACAACTATGGTACAAACTTTTAATGTAAAATTCGAGACGTTGTTCATACACCGTGGTACGTCTTAGAATCTTAGTTCAAGCACACTACTAGAGGGCGCAGGTGCCTCATCTGAACGCATGCGCGAGCGATATTCAAGCTCGAACAAATCTCAAATGTTAAATGATGATTAGAAATAATTATAATGTATATTCTACAATTGTAACCATAGTAAATCCCTACACGTATTACTTGTGTATTGGATTGCATTAGGAAAGAGCGAGAATAATTAAAAAGATGATGCTGTTTACAAATACACAGAAAGAAAATATTAAAAAATAAAAGTAACTATTACTGATTATTTAAAAAAGAAAAAGTCATGAAATTATATGTATTTTAATATGAATAAAATTTAATTTGGAGATACTTTTTGAAAGAAATTCAAACTTTATATTTCTCTGACTTATTTTGCTGATATTATTGATTTAAGTATTTTTTATAGTTAAAAAAGTAATTTAGTGTTAACATTAATAAGGTACCTTATGAAAAAATTAATAATATTTAAGAACTCAATGAGAAAATTTTTTTTTTAATATCCATGATCAAAAGAATTATTGAAAAATATATCACTTATATCCAATATAAATATAATCATAATTAGGAACATGTAAGACTACAACTTAAATTGCATAGTAAAGAATCTTTGTACCACCGTAATAAGCATGCAGTGTGTGAAAATCACTTTTTGAAGTCTGACCTTATTTGGGGGTCGGAGGTTAGAGGACCTGTTAATGTCAATAAAGAATAAAAATAAAAAAATAATAAAAATAAAATTTAATAAATAAAAATAAAAATTATAAAAATTTTTATTATTATTTATTATTATTTATTATTGGAGAATAATGCAATATATTCTAGAGCGCATCTTAATTTCAAATAGACCTTTAGAGTAATATAAACGAATTTCATAACTCCTCTTAATTAAGAAAGTGGAAATCTTTCCAGATTCTATTAAATAGAACGGAGAAAGGTAAATATTGCTGAAAATTTTTTATTTAAAGTATTCGTTTAATTGAAAAAGGAATAAATGGGGTTCAGGTAAAAATATAACTTATTTATAACATAGGATCCTTGAAAGGTGTCGTTGTCTCCAGCTGCCGATTTAATAAAAAAGGATTTTTAACCAAATAAATCCACTTTAAATTAAAAAAGATACATTTGTAAGTTAAAAAGAATTAAATTTCAGTTTAAAAATTAATTCTAAAAAGTAGATGAATTTTCAACTAAAATAATTGAATATTTAACTGGTATAGTGGAGTTTTAATCGAAAAAGATAAATTTACAACTAAAATGATGAAATTTCGATTAGAATCACTGAATTTTCATAAAAAGGAATTATTTTTTCGTCCGTTACTCCAAAATTCTAATTTAGGATTAAGAAATTACTTTGGATGCATTTTCCAAACATTATTTATCATAAATATTATATTTTAATATTTATATAATTCAAACTCAGCGCGCTAGCAGTGACCACTGGGGTTTTCGGGGCGACGCAAGCGCAGTTCAAAAAGTTCCCAAGATTGGGAACAACGGTAATCGCATCGGTCGGTAAATTTATTCTTTATGCTCATATTTTAAAATAGTTGATTATCAATAATATTTATTTATTGAAAAATAAATCTTACATTAACCCTTTTGAACTTCTTTCTTTGTTTCAAATAAATACCCTATGTATATTTTCAACTTATAAAGTACTTATAACTCTTGAGTAATTTTTTTGCTGTTATGGAAACATGTTCAATTAGATATGTTACTTTTTAAAAGTGCAAATATCTTTTAAGAAGTGAAGTAGGGTCGTTGCAAAAGCCATATTTCATTTGTTTCTTAATTTTAACATAAAGTGTACAAATAGATAACCAATTTGACTGAATATAAATACATGCTTCTGAAGTCTCTATGCTTTTATTTAGCTTAAAACAACTCAAGGTTATTGTAATATTTTAAAATATTAATAACGTATTAGTCCATTTTCTCTGAAATAAAGTATTTAAGCCACGTTTTCTTTCACGTATCAAATATAATCAAATATAATAATCTTATTCTGTATTCTAATTTTAAAAAACATGAAAACTGCAAAAGCCTTCTTATGCAATATAAATAATCCCCTTTTCAATTCCAAGAGAATGAATGAATTTGTTGAGGAAAGTGATAAATAATGATGAATAATTAATTAATTGTTCAATATTGGTTATTTCTATAAGGTAATTGGGTATTTTTAGAATAACGAATTCAAAAATCCCGACAATACCAACCTGACTTTGCAAGCGGTTGGTTTGTGAATTTGGCTTTATGCTGTTCTTTTCAAGTAAGCTCTAAAGTCTAAACTCTAAACGAACCCATTTGGATCTCTGGAGGTATCTATTGGAGCTCAAGTTCCTAAGGGCACCAACTTTCATTTGAGCCGCAACATGAGTGAACCCCCAGTTTTTTCTGGGAAGGGTCAATAAATTATTAATATTGAAAATTTCCTGTTTAAGACTCATTTGGCTGTTGTCTTCGTCCTAACATAATAAGGTAAATCAAGGCAAGATTAGGGATAATTAATTCCGTGATCAACTTCGATTATTAAAAATCAAACTTTAGGTAGGACGTCACAAATGTGCAACAAGTTCAGCTATTCAAAATAAGTAATTGGCTCTTTGCGGGAAGCATTTTTCGCTTGTGGCCTAAAAGCCCACAGTATGCAAGCTATATGTTTTACGCGTCAGGAAGTGTGCCATCGAAGGGTTAACAATATTTTTATTGTTTGCATTATTTAAATAGTTGAATATAAATTATTTACTACCTCAAGCATATTAAGGAATGAAAAATACCTCAAACAGTAGCGAATTAAATAATTAGGACGGCTATAGGCTCAAAGTCTAACTTTAAAATTAAATTGCCTCGCTTTACTCAATAAATGGTAGCAGTATATAATAATGAATAAATATCCAGCGCTACTCTTCTTTTAAATAGTAGCTTTATTATAACTATAAAATATGTAATTCTGGTATTTGTTTAGTAAAATTTTATTTTAACGCTAACTGCGATTTACGCTCAAAAATTTGTTTTATTTCTAAATTTTAACTGAATTGTCTTCTTTTAGTCGCATGCTGAAAAGGTGTTGCACGTTATGTGCACATTTTAAAAAGTAAATATTGTTTCACCAAATAAACCATTTATTGCAATGAAGAAAGAAGGTACTTTAGTCATTTTTATAAAATTCTTCTTGACTAAAGAGAAATATAACTATGTAGTATCTTTTTTAACAATAATCAATAATCTGCTTGAATATTAATCTGGAACGATTTACAGCAAAACTTTCTTGGAAAAGTGTTTTTCATTTCCAATACTGGACCGGGTGCTTATTGTATACTTAAAATATGTTTTCAACATTAAAAAATCGTTCTAAGTTAACAATAAAATGCAATTTGTATTAATTAAAATAAATTCTAAAATTCTCAGATAATTTATTTCTCGGTTATATTCTTGGTAATCAAGTTCATCTTCATCATGTTCGCTGGATGCAATTGGAAAATAATGAATAGGCTGGCAAGTTTTCATCTGAGAATCTACGTTCTAGTGCAGCGATCAAAGAATCCAAGTACAGCAAACTTACACCTATGCCCCCCATCGTGAAACGTGTACGCTCTCGAATGTCCCCCTTTAGAGGCGCCCGCAACTCTACCGCGAATCGTCAAGATATTTTTGTCCTGCAAAGTTCATTGGCTGTCTCGGCCTTTTATTAATACGCCCTCTGTAAGCCACTTTTTCAACTGCGTATGTGCCGAAAAGCGCGGGTCTATTTAAAATCAATAAAGATGTACTATCAATAATAATGCTTTTCGGCACACACACACAGTTGAAATAGTCGCGCCCCCTTAGCATGCGATTGATTAGCATGTCTGATTTTTTATTTTTTTGAAATAGTACAATTTGTCAAATAAAAATTAATATAATAGAATCAAAAAACGACTCCAGTATTTCGCGACATATTGAGTATTGTAGCATGACATCATGGTCATGGACGGTCAGGGGGTAGGAAAAGTGTCGTAGGAAAAAATTACAGAACGGAATGTATATTTCATTCACATTTTTTATAGTTTTGACTGATCTTGTGCTGAAATTTCGGTACACGTAGCTACGGCTACGGCGTTTCAAGTTTTTCCATTTCACAAATTTTCAATTAGGATCATTCAATATGTTAGGTTACAATTTTTTATTTGTTTAGTTTGAAATTTGGAACTGTTCTATTTTATATGCACTCAATAGTCATTTCTGACAAAATTGTTTTCGTTAAAAAAATTATTCTTACTAAGTATCAATATTGTTAATTTCAAATAGTTGTTCAAAAAGTTATTTTCGCGTTTTAAATAATTATAATATTTAATAAAAAGACGCTTAAAAATGCTTAAAAGCCACGTGATATTTCTACGAGTTTTGATTGGCGACTGACGTGTGACGTCAGAGGTTTTCCAAGTCGCATACAGGTCTACAAACACAGTGATATTCAAGCCAGAACGATTTTCCGAAGCGATTTTTAAACAAATTTTAATGTTTAAGCATGAATCAATATGTTAGAGCGTCACCAGACACCTTTTCTGACGTGAATGTTTTAATGATAAGTGACTTTTTTTTGCTAAAAGTGAGTATTTTAATACTGCCGAAATACGCGGCGATAAAACGAAAAAATAAGTAAATACACATGCATTTTACAGAAATTATTAAAAATATGCGTTTGAATTAATTAATTACATTTCAAAGATTGTAACTTTATTGAATAAAATCCGAAAATACGTGAAATCAATCAGTAGAACCAAACATATCTTTAAGACCCCTATGTACATATAGCTCAGGCCGGCTATCACAGACTTTTGTATTTGAATATTTCTTAAGATGTTTTATAACGATTTTATAACAAATTATATATATTTTGTGCAGATTTATTATTAATAAGAGATGTTCCTATAAACTATAATTTTGTTAAGGAATAATACTTTTCACTACATTTAATTAATGTTAAAACATTGAAATAAATATTGCATGGTTTGAGGTTAGAAAACTCCATTCTCTGTTTAGACAAAAATGCCCAAAAGCATGGTAAGTATTATGATTAGCTGCTTACTTGCATAAGGAAAATAATTATTAAAACTATTTTTTATAAATAAATAAAAAATTAGTCATGTTAAAGTGATCTTCACAACAATACATAATCGAAATCAGAGATAACAATATTAAATAATATAATAATATTTTCAACCAGTTTTTTCTTCGTGAGCCTTTTGGGGCACATATAAGTAATTGCAAAGGTGTTTTAGAAACCCAGGCACGAAACACATGTGATAAGTACGATTTTAAATTGTAATTTATATTCATTTAAATTTATAAATAATTAAAACTATACTTTTTCCCTTCAAAAGTATAATATTAGTAGATTTTTTCCCTCTACTTTGACAGAG
>JAWWLR010219093.1:0-12855 GCA_035041075.1 Acraspis erinacei | reverse complement strand
TTATTGTTTTAATATCACTCTCATAAGTCTATTTGACAATGTCCCAAAAAGACTCACAAGTGAAAAATTGGTTTTTGCGAACTTTTGGCGCTAAATATGATTCTTTTGCAAATTTTTAAATAGAAATTAATACTACTTTCTTCCGATAATTATATGTAAACATATATTGTTTAAACAATTTTATATTGTTTTGCTAATAGGATCTTAGAATAGAGTTAGAGAGTTTCAATTTTATCTAAAATTTGTTACCTTTGTTCAATTTTGTAATTACAGTGAGCTAATAATTAATTTAAGTTATGAAATGTATTTGCGTAAATCTTTATCTTTTATTTTTATCATAATATTCTTTTTAAATAATGCTGGATATTTTCATTTTTATGATGTATTTAACTTTTTGCCAACCTTTTACTTAGAGTGCAGTAAAAAGTAAAAGAATTCATCATAAATAATTTTTTAAACAAATTATTTATGTATAATAGAGTATTTATGTATGATAATGTATTGATGTATAATAGTAAACAAACATAATTTTTTCAAGATTTAATGAATTTTTGTGACTATCTTCGCTTAGATAATTACTAGAAATTAATTCTTCAAATTTTCATACAAAACTTAAAAAATTTAAGAAATAGCTTAACCATAAATCATTTATATAGGAATAGGTAGCTCGCAAAATTCAATTTTTCTTTTATGGGGGTACTTTTTGACCTTGAAAACAGACTTATGGGTGTAAAACTTAAAATTAAATTTCTTGCTCGCACAGTATGCCTAATTGTTTAGATAAATTTTGAGGTTCAACTCGTTACACGGAATATTGACTATTCTAAAGAACATTTACAATTTGAACAAATATGTGAGCGAATAGCCATGAAAATTAATAACCGAAAATTTTTGACCACTTTTGTGAACCTGGACTTTTTCCATATCTCTAATATTTAGCGGATTCTAAAAGACTTTAGAAATGTTGCAGCTCAAATATCAACGCTCTAAAAGTAAGAAGTTTTATTCTTATATTTGCATTCTAGAACATAGTTGCACACCTGTGGAAAATTAATTAATCTGTGACCGAACTTTGGGCCATTTCGATTTTTGGACAAATTGCAATAGTAAATGAATTAGAAGAATACTTACATCATTTTTATTTTCTTTCATTTAATGGCACATGTTGTTAATTTTAATTAAAATTAATAGTTCGTATTGAAATATGCAAGTTTTAGGTCAGAAATGACGGTCATGATATTTGAACTAAAACCTACGTATGTGGTAAAATATTCTGGCGTTGGTCCTGCTGGTCATCCACTAGATGGGCTCCCTTCGTTTTTAATGACTTAATAAAAGCACCTTTTTCACTATAAATGTATTCATCTGATCAGCATCAAACCTGCACTGAACGACACTTTCAAGATTATATGAAAAAAGTCTTGCTTTCATAGAGCTAATTTTTTCTTTTCGATCATTTAAGACACCCTGTAACTTTGACGAAATGCATCTAAAAAAATTGCTGAACGAAATTATAACTTTTTTTGTCTTAGATAGCTGATCAGCGCCGGTCCTGAGCCAGACCAACAGAACATAGAATTTTTGTTTTTTGAATCGCTGATCAGCGCCAATACAGGGCCAGACCAAACCTTCCAGACTAGACGATTTACATAAAGTCAGACCTGGGCCAGACTAGCGTCAGACCAAGGCCGCATCAGATATTCCAGACTAGATAGTTTAGTTAAAGTTAGACCTGGGCATTTGGAAAATTATGCACAAATAAATTTTTCCTTAAACAAATAAAAAAAAATTTCAATTTTTATAGTTAAATTTGGAACGGTAATAAACAGTGCTGTTTCAGGTCGAGTTTCAGATTCACAGCCTGTTCCGAAAATCTGAACGCCGGCTCAAAAGTTTAATGAAAAAATTCCCAAAAGTTTCTGGTAATTCCTGGTAACTTTGGTGGTTATTCATAGAAACTCACCATAAATTATTCAAATTGTATGAAAAATTTTATATTTTCAAATTTAACTTTCGGGCAGGTTTGGGTTTTAGACCCTGGGTCGAAAACTCTTGAGTCCAAGAGCTTCAAACGAATCTTTCTTTTGGATGTCAAATTCAAAAGTCATTAGTAGCTTGTTAATAATTTTCTGAATATATTTATTGAATATATTTTCTGATAATATGTCCTAATTTAAAAAACATGATGTGGCACCTCTAATGTGTTTAATTGAGTCCATTATACATATAATTATGAATTGGTAAAAGTCGGCCCATCATGTAAATTTCTTTGCCGTTTTCAATTTTTTGTGAAAAAACGTAAGAACCAATATTTTTTTAAATTTAGATTTCAAATTTTAAATCCTCTGTCTTGCAAACCCGAAAAAGCCAATATCATTTGTGAAACATTATTCATTACAATTTTTTATCTGAATCTGCGCTTTGTATTATAAAATAATTTTTACTCGAAATAAAGTGCCTCGAGGCACATGTTGAACGACCTTGCTCAAGTTATTAGTATATATAAATTTTGAACTCATAATACACAGTTGGGATTTAGAAAAAATGCAATACTTTATTAGCTTCAAAATTTTAGACCTTCCGCCCAAAATGCATTTCCAGATTTCATGGGCTATTAAAGGATAATTAAGATTTCCAGTGATCTGAAAGGATTTCAACACATTTCAAGGAACTAGGAAAAATTTACGCGGATTTCAAAGGATTTTTTGAGAGTTCGATAAATTTAAAAATAAGTTACGGTCTTTCAAAGGATTTTAAAGGATTTTGAGATATTACGAAATATTTCAAAATAACTTACAGGATGTCAATGTATTTTAAGGGATTTCATGCAATACCGAAATGTTTTCAAGAATTTTCAAGGGTATCAGGGAATTTGAGGAGAATTCTCGGATTTTAAATGGTATCAAGGAGATTTCATAAGATTCCAAAAGATCTGAAAGGATATTACAGTATTTTAAGAAATCTTAAGAGTTTAGAAAAGTTTCGATGATTTCGCGGGATTTCAAAGGTTATTAAAAGATTTGAAAAGATTCTAAATATGTTTAGAGGATTTTGTAATACATCAAAATGCATCACGAAATTTGAAAGCATTTCTGAATATGAAAACAGGATTTTAAAGGAATTTTGAAGATTTTTAATGATTTTCACCAAATTTAAATGGATTATAATATATTTTTAAATCTATTGCATTCTTTAAAAAATTATTTTCTTCAATAAAAGATAGCTTTTTTAAATAACAATTTGTCTTTACAATTATGTTTGTTAAATTTCAATAAATATTACCAAACTCTAAGTGCAGAGTTGACAGAAAGATGAATATTTCAGGTAAAACAGCAATCTTCTATCAATATTCAATTATAATATTATTTAATGTAATAATAAATTTTTTAAACAATTATTTTTTAACTTTAATTAATTATTTAGATCTCCAAATATTAAAAATGGGACAAAAAGTTAAACATTTTTTAAAAAACCGCGACTTTCTAACTATATTCTAAGAGAAAATTGCTAAAAATAATAATAAATAATAATAAATCATAAATAAAAAATAATAACTAATAAATCATAAATAATAAATAATAAATAGTATATAATATATAATAATAATATATAACTGTTTTAAAAATCCATGTAAGCACATGCTTATATAAATTTAAGGCATTATTTTAAGTAATAAAAACAATGTGCATTAAAATATTGCAAAAAATCATAATTAGAGCCAAAAGATTTTCGAAACCAATTTTTTCACTTTTTGGATTTATTTGGAACTATACAAAACAGACTTTTCGAGGCTATTTTAAAAAATCAATATTTTTTCATTTCTATTGCTAATTGTGAAGATAAATGTTTAATGTTAACTCAATTCCCCTAATATTGATCATTCTTAATCAAATTTACAAGAACGTCTTTTTTCTTGTTTTAAGTTTCAGGGGCTTGCGCCACCTCTAAACATAATTTTATTTAAATAAATATATATTTATTTTGCTCTGAGTTCGAGCAAATTTCCGGGAAATATACATTAAAATTTGAAGAAAGAAAAACAATTTATATAACCCTGATGCAAATAGATATGCACGCATCCTAATTTTCTTCTGCGAAGAGATTTACTAAAGAATGTTTTCTACAATCTTGCCCGTGGTTCAAGATAAAATTATTTAACATCAAAATTTGCTGACAATACGATGCGATCAAATAAGAATCTTGAGAAGATTTTAAAACAGAGTTAACAAAATGTAGATTTGGGAAGATTTCGACAAAAACATTTAGAATTGTTTCAAAGAATTTTTAAAGATTTCCAGAGGATATAACAATTTTGCTGAGGTTACTCGGATAAATTGGCATGAGATTTTATTTTGGAAAATCAATCTTGAAAGATAGATAAGAAAAATTCTAAAAAAATTTAAACTTTTTTATACAAATATATTTTTCTAATTCTACAAGATTTAAAGGCTGTTTTTCGTTTTTTCAAGATTTTCATCAATATTAGGAAGAATTTCGAATCATTGTAAAAGAAGTGTACAAGTTTAAAGTTCGCTTGGATTGGTCATGGGTAGCTTGGCCTCGATAAGTAGAGCAAAGCAGTTGAGGAATGAAATGTCGTTGAGATTCAAATTTGAGATTTCTAGCAGGAGATAAGAAAATATTTCCTGATTTTTAGGAATTTTGCCCGCCATTAAAGTTTTCAGATCGCTTGATCCGTCCACTTCAGGGACAATAATCATCAATCGAAATTATCATAAAAAAATCATATTTCAAAATAACGCTACTTTTTATATCAGACAAATGGTTGCTCGCTTAAATTGTGCCGTTCACGCCCATTCATCCAAAAATTATCCAAACTTTGGAAAACGTTAAAAAATAAAAAAAACAAATTAACACTTGGTTATAACTAAAGGAGCTTTACAGAGAGAAAAAGTAAAATTTCCATTGCTTTGCGTACATTCCCCACACATTTCCCACTCTCATTACTTTAAATAGCATACGCTCAATGGTCATTCTTATTATAAGTGAGGAATAAATAATTCTAGCACGAACTTTCATTAAATTTAAATCAACTACGAGCCTTCGAGAATGTATTGCATTCATATATAATTCTGATTAAATATAATTTCTAGAGTTCAAAATTTCCTCAATATTTTACAAAATTCCGAGGAATTCAATAAGATTTCAAAGAAATATGTAAGATTATCAAAGTAGCCGACAAACTGATAAAAGATAACGAGTTTATTTATTGAAAAAGAGTTTTGCAAATGTTTAGAAGAAAAATCTCTGTCGTTAGGACCTGCATAGAAATTCTAGCTAGAGTCCAACTGAAATAGCATTACAGAACTACTAATTCCAGCCTCTTTATTCTTCATGGATATTTTCTTACATGAAGAGGACGGGAAAAACATTATCAAATTGGCACCGGGCGCAAAAAATCTAGTTATGGTTCTGACGGTAAAGAGTGACGCCAAAATAGCTTGTTTTTTCACCTATTTGTTTGACCTCGCTAGATACCTGGTGAAAAAATATAAAAATATGTTACAGGTATCAAATTACTCGCCATTAAAAAGCAAAGTGAGCATTGCTTTTCGTTTGAATTTTTTTAAATGACCCGTATTCAGGGGTTGAGAAGACCCCAAAGAAATTAAAAAATACGAAATACCACTAATTATAAATTCATTTTTCACATCAACCCCTTATAAATTAGGAAAATACATGATTTTACTTTTGTAAGGTTTAATTTATAGAAAAAAATATAATGAAAAATGATTTTATAATTAGCGGTGTTTCCAAATTTTTGATTTTTTTAGGTTCTCTAACCCCTAAATAGGGGTAATCTTTTGAAATTTTTAAGAAACGAAAAGCGATGCTCATTTTGGTTAACAATGACGAGTAATTTGATACCTGTAATATAGTTTTATATTTTTTCACCAGGTCGCTAGGGAGGTCCAAAAATAGGCGAACTTTGGCGTCACTGTTTGGACCACAACGAACAAACAAAAGATGCGCCAATTTTAATCCACAAAAAATAAAACAAAATGAATAATTCAGACATAAATAAAAAAAGGAGAAAGAAAAATGAGAAGGCAACAAACCACATCCCCTTCCTTCTCTTTTTCTTTCTTCCTTCCTTTTGTTTTTATTATTATCAAATCACAATAAAAGAACATTGAAAATAAAATATAAAAATAATATTAGGAACATTTCGGTACTCATACAGTACCCTTATCAAGGCAAGACAAATTTAAACAGTAGCACCAAAGAACAGTTGTTCTCTCTTGGATACCTGAGAATCAAATGAGGGTCAACAGGTAAATCTGATTGGAACACACTAGAAATATCTGTCATAAATAAATTCGGAATAGAGAAAGTAAAAAACAAACAAGATTCATGGCACGTCACCGTTAAATGTAATTAATCATATTGGCATAACTTTTGTTTAATTTATCCAAATCGTTTTTTAAATTAATAGAAAACTTTTTTGTTTTTTTAATATACAGCATATCCATGAATTCCCTCTGTCTCTCATTACTTTAACTATGCACAATTTTAACATTATCCCAGCCAAACTCATGGTCAACATCAACAAATTCCCTTGTATGCCTGGCAAGAACACTCTTATAACAGCGTCCTAAACGAACATAACTTTTGGGTTCCTCTATCCTGGTATTAAGAAGTCTGCCAGTCTGCCCCACATAATTCATCTTACAGATCCTACAAGTGATCTTGTAGACAACACCACCTTTTTCCAAATTATTTAAAGGATCTTTACAAACATCTATCACTGAATCAACAAAATTATTAAATGAATTATATTCCTTTAACTCTTTCCGATTATCTGCGGGAAAAATATTACTGTGTGTTTTTTTTTGATTTGTTGAATTATAATTGTAATATTTTTCTCAATAACTTTTGTTTGTAATGATTCAGAAAAAGGAAATTTCTAACAATGTTTAAATTTCTTGTGTGAAATGAAAAGTGGGACAAATCTTGAGCTCTGTCAACTAAATTCTTGATTACTGCAATTTTGTTTTGAAAAGGATGAGCAGAAAACAAACTTAAAATTCTGCATGAATGTTTATTTTTCCTATACCAATTGCTAATGATATTACCAACCTGAACCTTTATCACTTCCATGTCCAAAAATCTTATTCTATTATACTGCTCTACTTCATGAGTAAATTGAAGTTTTCGATCAAAACTTTTAAAAGCATCAATGACCATCTGCCACTTTGCAGAGGAACACATAATAAGGTATCGTCGACATACCGAAAATAAAAAGACAAAACAAAATCTAATTTCTTAAAAATAAAAGCCTTTAAATCTTCCATAACTATTTCTGATAAAATCAGTGAAATGACTGAACCTATGGGAGTAACAACTTCAGTCTATAAAAAAGTCCATTAAATTTAAAATAAGTTAAGTTCGTGATGAACACCATCCATGCGATAAACTCTTTTTGACATAATCCAGTACGTCTTTTATTATTATCCCATATATTTAAAATTGCCTGTTCAACTAATTTAAGGGATATATCCGGAAACATGGCAAGAACATACAAAGTTATTATTGCGTAATCATCCGGGACCATTTTTTTGAATAATCATTTATATTAATTCCCAGCTATTTTTAACATTGTGTTTTGAAGTTGAGATAGAATCTTTCAGAATCAAATTGAAGTGTTGTTCTAGAAATTAGGTAGGAGTACTCATAGTTGAAATAACTATTCTTAAGGTGTAGTCATCCTTGTGAATCTTTCTCAAACCATATAATCTGGCAAGAACTGTGTCTACAGTAATAATATCAGTCCATCTTATATCCTTTCCCAGAAGTCCTTTCTTTCTCCAATTTCCAAGCATCTTAAAAGTGTCTCTTTTTAACTTTTTTAAGGAATGCTCATATAATCATTCAAAACAATCATTATTAGAAAGACAATTTTCCATATCACTAACATAATCCGATTTTTCCATACAAACAGAAATGCTGCCTTTATCAGCATTCATGAAAAACATGTCAGGTTTTTTTCCTAGAAATTCTTTCTTCATCGTGAAGCCTTCAGAAATCTTATGATCCATACTACTAATATGCAAACATTTTTTATCAACAGAGCTCTTTGCCGAGAGTAACAACTTCTTTCGGAAATCCTGCTTATCCAAAATAGGAATTTTGTATATATTCTATTCAACATTTCCATCATTTGTTTCGGCTTAATTTTTATCACACGTTTACTGAAACCTTGACCTAATCTGAGAATATCTGTAACTGAATCAGGAATTTGTATATCTGTCAAATTTACAAACCAAGGATCCTTTTGTCCTTCTTCGAAGATCCTATGTAAGTTGAACTTTTGCTCTTGAACATAATTAATTTGCTGGTGAATTAAAATAGAAAGTTTATTCTCGTGTTTTTCATCACGGTTTAAGAATCTTTGATTGAACAGAATCTGATGTTTTAAACGATTAATAATTTCATATTGTTGTAAACACTCTTCTAATTCACTTATAATTTTTGAAATTTTTGACTTAAAAAAATTAAAGGCAGTATTACTGTTTGTATGAAAAAATAAGATTATGTTATGGATATGGAGAATGTGCTTTCTGTTAACGATGTTTTTGAATTATTACATGAGGATCCATTAAAAAAGTTTTAAAAAAAGACACTTTGAAGATGCTTGACAATTGGAGAAAGAACGCTCTTCTGTGAAAGGATGTAAGATGGACTGATATTAATGCTGATGATACAGTTCTTGCCAGATGTTATGGTTTGAGAAAGATTCACAAGGATGACTATCCCTTAATAATAGTTATGTCAACGATTAATACTCTTAAAAAATTTTAGAACAAACTTCAATTTGATTCACAAAGACTCTATCTGAACTTCAAAACACAATATTAAAAATAGCAGAAATAGTTATTGAGGATTTAGAGGTTTTTGCTTTTATGGAATTAGATTCCGTTTGGCCTTTTTATTTTTGGTATATCGACGATACCTTATTATGCGTTCCTCTGGCAAAGTTGCAGATGGTCATTAATGCTTTTAAAATTTTTGATCGAAAACTTCAATTTACTCATGAAGTAGAGCAGTATAATAGAATAAGTTTTTTGGACATGGAAGTGATCAAGTCTTGGGATGGTAATATTATTACCAATTGGTATAGGAAAAGTACACATTCATGCAGAATTTAAAATTTATTTTCTGCTCATCCGTTTGAAAACAAAATTGCAGTAATTAAGAATTTAGTTGATAGAGCTCTAGATTTGTCCCACTTTTCATTTCACACAAGAAATTTAAATATTGTTAGAAATATCCTTTTTCTGAATCATTACACACAAAAGTTAATTGAGAAAAATATTACAATTAGAATTCCACAAATCAAAAACAAACAGAGAAATATTTTCCCGCCGATAATCAGAAAGAGTTAAAGGAATATAGTTCATTTAATACTTTTGTACTTCCATTTTTTGGTCAAACTTCTAAAAATATTGAACTTATTTTAAAAAAGTTTAAGACTCATTTCAAAATTCAATTCCGTATACCATTTAAAATTGATTCAGTGATAAATTTTTGTAAAGATCCTTTAGATAATTTGGAAAAAGGTGATGTTGTCTACAAGATCATTTGCAGGATCAGTAAAATGAGTTACGTGCGGCAGGCTGGCCTACTTCTTAATACTAGGATAGAGCAACCCAAAAGTTATGTCCGTTTAGTACGCTGTTATAAGAGTGTTTTTGCCAGCCATACAAGGGAATTTGTTGATTTTGACCATGAGTTTAACTGGGATTTCAAATTTATTTATGACAGATATTTCTAGTGTGTTTACAACGGGTTGACCTACTGACCCTCATTCGAGCTTGGTACGAGCTCAGGTATGAGTACCGAAACGTTGGTAATATTATTTTTTATTTTGAATGTTATTTTATTGTGATTTGATGAAAATAAAAATAAAAATGACGAAAGAAAGAAAAAGAGAAGGAAGGGGATGTGATTGGTTCCCTTCTTATTTTTCTTTCCCCTTTTTTATTTTTGTCCCAAATTTTGGTTAAAAATTTTTTTTTTCAGATCACAATTGGATCGTTTTTTGTTTGATCGTTGTGGTCCAAATTTGATCTTTGGATTCTTGATTTTTACAGGAGTTTCCATCAATTTTATGATTGTATGTTAAATAAGATTTTTAATTTGGATTTTATTCTAATAAATTTCTTAATTTTTTTTTATCTTCAGTACAAATTGTCGAAAAAAAAGGTTCATAAGAAAAAAATTTCGGTCGCGTCAAGCTGAATTCGAAGGTATATTTTGTTTTGCGCTCCTATCACTATTTTATCGATAAATTATCCCGAGAGGACAATACTTCTACGCGGTTTCGTGCGCTTATCGAGTTGTTGCATCCTTTATCTCAAGTAAGAACTTGAACGCCTGTAAGGCTGCTGGTGTAGACAGTATTAACGTGGAAATGCTTAAATACGGTGGCGAGTACATACCTCATAGACTGTGCGAATTGACAAACTTATGTATCGAGATAGGAGATGTCAACGACAACTGGAAGAAAGAGATTATCCTTCCAATATTCAAAAGAAAGGGAGATAAAAATAACTACAATAATTACAGAGGTATAAGCGTATTAATTACCGTAATTAAAATGCACCAAAAAATACTTATTCGTAGGGTCATGAAAATAACAATAGAAAAGAAATGCAAAGTTCAAAGTGGATTGTTGGCAGGAAAATCAAGTACCGATCAAATATTTAGCTTAAGACAGATCACAGAAAAAAGTTTTCTGTGCATTTGTTGACCTAGAAAAAGCATTTCACAAGGTAGATAGAAGTAAACTTCGGAAAGTCCTGAAAGAGTGTCTCCACGTGGATTCTAGCCCGACACCCCCCGCCCCCGGTCCCTCTCGTCGACAAGCGTGGAATTTTGCCATACCCCCACACCCCCTAAAGTATCCACGTGATATTTGGATGGCTCCTAAGAAGCCACAGAAACACAAGAGCTTGCGTGGAAAAATGCATGAAACTGAAGGAAGCCAGAGAAGTATGCCAGGACAGAAAAACATGGCGACAAATATTTAATAAAAAGAGTTTCAGTAGAGTAAATAATGCCTGACATAAAAGACCTTAAATACTAATGGGCCGGACTGGTGAACGTGTTACTTAAATAATTAAAACAAAAATTTTAAACCTAAAGAACCTATACCTCCTTTCACACATTAATACCCTCCTCACCGAGGCAGTCACACCTACCCCGAAAGGAAAAAAACCTTTTTTTACAGAAATTAAAAATGACTTACATGTTGGTGGTGGTAGGAGAAAGTGTGCAGTGACAAGTGGTGATCAGTTTTTGCGGAGTTGGTGTGGAAGGTGTGAGTAGAGTGTGAGGGTGGAAGCCTAGGAGGTGAGTAGAGTTGTGAGGCGTGAATTGGGGAGTTAAAAATTATTTTTCCTTATAGTTGTGGGGTGGAATTCAGCTAATTAGGGAAAGTGAGGTTAGATTGACAAGGGTGCGGGGTAGTTTTGTGGTCAGAATTTTGGTTCTTCATTGGGGGCAAGGGCGGGAGGTGGGCAGCGAGAGTACTGGCAGTGCTTTTAATGAACTCGAAGGGAACGAAATTTCCAGCAGGCCACGACGGCCAGCGGGGCGTCGACCGAGGTCGAGTGGCACGTCAGGGAGAGGGTAAGATCGGAACGGAGGAAACGCCAAAGCAAGGGAGAGAGTGTCTAGTGATAGTGAAGGGGAGGATCTCTTGAACAGGAAAAGAGACAGCAAAGATAGTCAGGAGAAAAGAGCGCTAGAGAGCCCCTTTAAAAAGAGCTTACGCACACGTAGGTCAGCTGGCCCCCATAAAAATGGATGGGCAGGCAGAGAAGGAGGCTCTTAGGGTGCTGATAGGCGAGGTCAGAGGGTTGAAGGAGGACGTAAGGGGGGCAATAGAGCAGATGGAAGGTATGAGGGAGGACCTGAGGGTAAGAGATGAGAGATGGTAAAAGGAGGTAAAAGAGCTGAGGGAGCAAGTAGAAGGATTACAGAGCGAAGTTGCGTCCGTAAAGAAGGAAAAAGAGGAAAAAATGAAACAGATGGAGGAAGAGATTAGGGAGTGGAAGGAAGGGGCGGAACAAAGGTTTGAAAAGTTGGACGGCAGGTCAGAAATGGAATTAGTTGACAGCGGGGAGGTTGAGAAGAAAGGTATTGGGAGAGGGTGGTGAACATGATATAAGAGAAAGTGGGAGAGCATAGGCATGAAAGGGAGGAAAGTGTGGATAGGGAAAAGATAAGGGCAGTGGGTGAGTGGAAGCGCTGCTACAGAGCATAGGTCGGCTTAAAGGCAAAATACGGAAAGTTATAATGGAGGGGGGAAAGGAGAATGAAGTGGCTGGTGTGGAATTGGAGAGCTGGGAAGAAAAATTGGGGGTAATGCGGGACAAAAACAGGATAAAGGACAAGAAGTGAGAGCGGCGAAGGTAGGATATCGTATGATAAAAATAGAGGAGAAAATGTGAGTATGGGATGAGCAGAAGGGGGTTTTGAAGGAAGTTTGGAGAAAATTGTTTCGTGGGAAGTAGGAGGTTGGGAGTAAAGCAGGGCGGAGGATTGACAAAGGTGCTGTATTGGAACGTAGCGGGGGTGAAGAAGAAAGATGAGGATTTATGGAGATATATCGAGGAATTTGATGTAGTGGGATTGATAGAGACGTGGGTAGAGAGAAAGGAATGCGATAGTGTAGAGCCAGAGTTTCCAAGGTGGTATAGGTGGAGGTTATAGGAGACGGTCACAGTAAAGAGGAAAGGAAGGGCGAGTGGGGGAATTATAACGGGCGTTAGGGATGGATAAGAGGAAGAACTCCATGGGGAAGGAGCGGGACAAGGCGTATAAACG
>JAWWLR010219076.1:0-12857 GCA_035041075.1 Acraspis erinacei | reverse complement strand
AGTATATTTAAAGATTAATTTTCTGAAAGTTCAGATAAATAAAAGCAACGGGCCTTTTTTCAGACATTTTTCTCTATCTCGCGTTGTTATAAGAATAGGATTCTGGTTTTCGTATTATTTTTATGGATAAAGAAAAATATCCTGTAAATCTTCTTCTATATTTTTTACGTATCTCGCGTCTGTCAACGTAATATTGGAATTTTGGATTTTCTGTATATTACTTATGAAAGATAAAACCGAAATAACGAGTCCTATTGGAAAAGTGTTAAAAGTCATTTTGAAGGATTTCTCAAAAGATATAATTTCTCTTTACGACTTTTTTCGTACTTTGCGTCTTTTGGCCATTCTAATACTTTCTCAATCTTAAATTATGAGAATGAAATAAATTATTACAAATTTGTATCTCTCGTTTTCCCATAAATTTTTCATTTTTATTTTTAATTCCATTTTTATGAGTAAAACCAAGACTAAAGATAAATTTTTAACTAAACGTGAAATAGGTAAATATTCAGTCAGGAAAAGTAATTGCAACGGAATATTTGAAAACCGGTTGATTACTCCAGAAAAGAGTAGTTGGATTTCACCGGATTAATTTTTTGCTTAAGCATACGGTCCAGGGGATTCCTAGAGTTGTTTCCTCTCAGTTAATTTTTTTATTTCGAATTTCGTATTATATGCCAGGAACTTCTTTCGGACGATTGTGGTCCTTCAATCCATCTTGGCGTTCCCGGCAACTTGAAGACCATACGGTTCAGGGAATTGGTGTGAGCAAAGGTATTGTGTGGCACCCTAAAAAACGTGACGAATTCTTTTCTATCGATCCTGTAAATCAGAGAATTCTATCGGTCGCTTATGATGCGAATGCTAAAAGAGTTACTGGTAAGTTTTTGATAAAAAATGTTTTACAATTTCTTTTCTTTTATGAGAGGGATGAAGGTTTATGGTCACAATTTCACAGCTATTTTCAGAAAAGTCTGAATTTTTCTAAAAAATTTTGTTAAATTAAGAAAAATCTTCAACACAATTAATACTGTGAGTTTCACAAAATACACTGACTGCACTCGACGATGTTAAAAAATAGATTTATGAATTATTTTTATTGGTTTGGCAACTATTTTCTCAAAATTGATTGCCTAAAAAAAAGGAACGATTTCTTTCGTGCACTGAGAAGTCTCGGTGTTAAAGTTTTAAAAATTTAATCAGCGTATGCGCATCATAATAAAAAATATATAATCTCCTTATCTGTTAAATCGAAATGGGCGTGGCGATTTGGCGTACGATTTCACTTTCCCGGTCATTTTCCGGGTTTTCTCGGTTAGGTTTTTCCATGTTTCCTGTCCACTAAAAGTAAAATATTCACATTTGCTGCAAAATGCAAAACATTCAATAAATCAATTTTGAAACAAGTAGAGTGAAAATCTTCTTTTTTGCCAATTTTGGGGTTGATGATGGGTGGCAACAGACCTGTTAGAGTCCACTCCGCTTTTGTTTGTTCAGGCCTATGTGCTCGCCTGAGTGATATCCGAGATCCCCGCGTAGCACCTATCACACCTACCTGGGGCCCCTTAAATTTTCCACTAAAAATATTAATTTTTAACAAAACACGGAATAGTTAAATTATTAGTTGAAAAAAATAATTTTCAAGGAAGAAGAAAAACGGATTTTAAAGAAAATGGTTTAATTTATAACCTAACTTATGAATTTTCAACTAAAATAATGAATCTTCAAATTCAATAGTTCAATGTTAACCAAAAAAAGCTACATTTTAAATTAAAACAATAAGTCTTCAACTGAAATTTATCTGAAACAACTGAATCTGTAACTAGAATAATTGAATTTGTGACCAGCGAGTCGAAGTTTTCGCCAAGAAGTTTAATTTCAACCAAGGAAGATAAATTTTCAACTACAAAAAATAATTTATAAACGAAAAATTGAATAATTAAATTTTTAGTCTAAAAATGAAGGTTCAAGCGAGCAAATAAAATTGCATCTAAAATTAAGGGGAATTATTTAATTAGTTTATTGTTTCATTACCTTATTAATTAATAGTTTAAATAAAAAGGAAATAAATTTTCAACAAAATAGTTCTATTTTATGCAAAACTTCCTTTTATTCCACAGAAAAAATATGTTTGCTATCAAATAGCTCATATTACAAAGAAAGAATTTTTTACCAAAATGAAGAATCATCACCATAAAAAAATAAAATGATTTTTCCCAAGAGAGTTTAACTTTTTACCTGAGTTTTTTGACAAAAATTGTTTTTTAACAGAAATCATGGATTCTCAACGAAATATTTTAATTTAAATTTTGAAATAACAAGACAAAGTTTTAACCAAATTGTTGAATTATGAAGAAGAAAATATTCATTTTCAACTAAAAAATCGAGATTCAAAATTTCAGTTAAAGGAATAAATTTTCAAACAAGCTTAAGTAAATTCTTGGTTTTTTAAATTAAACTCCCGAACCTGCGAGCCTGGTCCAATGGACCGACTTTCCGATCCAATGTACCGGGAAATCGGTGGTTGGTCCAACGATTAGACTCATGCTCGCGAACAGTCCAAACGGGACTGGAATTCAGTCCAATCGGAACTGGAATCCGGTCCAAGGAGAGAGACAAGCACCGCGTGCTGGTGCGGAGAGCAGGCGAATGCAGCACGTGGAACGTTATCAGTGTCGGTTAGAATACCTAGAATTAACAAAGCAAGGCACGCGAAATTTTATATTTCTTGAGTTGCTAGACGTTTATTATTTCCCATAAAGTGTATGCAGTGCAGTGTTCGACAAGAAGTGAAACATAACCTCGAAATTGGATTGTAATCAGGTCGATCCAAGCTAGTACCGACATTAGTTCCGGTATAAGCTTGGGCCAGGCAGATTCTTGGCTCGGACGAAAAATTCCGGTACTAGGGACCGGAATTTTTTTGACCATCGCTTGGATCGGGATTCCGGGCCATTGGACCGGAATCCCGGTCCAAGGGATTTAGAGTGTAGAAAAAATTCAAGTGCAAAAAACATGGTTAAAATTAATGTTTTTTTTATGAATTTTAAAATTTTGCATAAATAATATTTTATTTTTATTTAAAATGACATCAGTTATAATATTTGGATTCCTAAAATCATAAAAAACTATTTTTCTCCAATATCTGATTTTTGGCATGACAACTACCTTAAGGTCTCTTAATAACGATGCTTTTAATCTTATCAGATTGATCTAACCTAAATTATTTTTTTCTCCTTCTACAGCAAGGTCTACAAACATTTTGAAATTTATATCTAGCGGTAAATATGCTCTGAATTTTTCAGTTGATGTTTCGGATTCTCTGGATCAAAAATGAAGATATTTATTCCAACGGTACTTTTTACAATAACGGTTCTCCTTAATTGTGCTGGTAAGTTTACTTCATGCAATATAAAAATTTTGAAATTTTAGGAAAAAATTGGAAACGTGTTATCGAAAACTTTCAAATTAAAAAAAAGCCTAAACCTAAAAGACTTTTTTATTTGCGCTTTATTTAAAAAATTTCTTATTCCCAAATTTACTATTTTTTAAATACAAATCCTTGGAAATTTAGACTGCTCGATTAATTTGGATTTAAACCCTTTAAGGATTTAAGCCCTGAGGCTTTTATTTATTACTTATTCAATTACAAACACTTAAAGTTGAAAATTTGCTTAGTTTAGATTGCATTAAAATTAAAATTTTCTGGTAATTAATTAATAAAATTAAAACTTTTTATTTCATTTTTTTAGCTCTTCTATCTCAAATTCATCAAGTCGGATTCTATTTATTAAATACAGTTTGAAAATATTTCTACTTTACAACTTTTTGTATTATTTTTTTTACATTCTAATCAGAAAAGAATTTTTTTAAATCATTCACTGTAATGTTTTTCGTGGAACTAAAAGAAAAAGAAAATTTTCTTCTAATATATTTCTTCTTCTATATAACGCTCGTTATGAAAAAAGTCAAGAGAAGAAAAATCTTGCTTTTTGAAAGTCCTTCAAAATTGTGACAACTTTTTGAATTTTCTTGAAAAATTGAGAATTCAAATTTTAAAGGTACGAAAAAATATGAAAAATAAAAAATCCTTTTTGCGGTCAAACTATACAAGATACGAAATAAGATGTAAATATAACAATTGTGCACCCAAAAAAGATCTAAAAAATTTTGCCAATCACTTTTTATAGAACTCGTACTTTCTTATACGTAAAAAGCAACATTTAAAATAAATTAATTAAATTTTTGAAAAAACGATACAAGCTACAGAAAAAAAAACAATTAAACAAAAGTTGCTTACACAAAAAAGATAAAAAAATGTGTTATTTATAATTTTTTTACAGGATCTGTGGTTTTTATTTTAATCATGAAAGATAACATTAAAGATAATAAAAAAAATTAGCTTTTTGAAAAAATGACGCAATGTACGAAAAAAATTGATTTGCAGAAGAAGTATACTTAAAAAGCATCTATAGATTTTTTATTTATAATTTTTTGATAAAACGAGCAACTTTGGTTTTATTCGTAAGCAATGAGATTAAAAATTAAAAAATTAAATTTTCAGAAACACGATAAAGACTATGAAAAAAAATAAATCGACGAAAGTTGCTCATCCAAAAAAGAGCTATAAATTTGGCGTGAATAATTCATTTCCAGGACGCGACTTTTTTGTTTTAATTATAAAAAATATTTAAAATAAAAAAATTTAATTTGCTAAAAAACGACACAGTTTACGAAAAAAAATTATTAGTCTAAAGTTGTTCACTCAAAAGAGATATATGACCGACTAGGTTTTCTTTCAATTTTTAATAATAAATTTTAAAAAATTCATTTTTGGGAAAACAAAACAAGAGACGATCAAAAATGAAAAGACAAAAGTTATAGATGCAAAAAAGATTCAAAAAATTTTTATACTCTTTTTATAGACATTAAAAATAAAAAATTAGCTCTTTAAAAAAAGGCACAAGCTACAATAAAATTTAATTTAACAAAATTTTCCGCCTAACTTATATCTACAAATTGTATACGCACTACTTTTTAATTTTAATAAAAAATAAAATTAACAATGAAAAATAAATTTTGTAGATTATTTTGAAATATCTAAATAAGCAGTATCAGTTCCACTATAGGGTTGAAAATTAATCTGCTTTGGTTTAACATTTAAGTATTTTTGTGGAAACTTGCATTTTTTGTTTAAATTTATATTATTTTGATTAGAAATTAAAATATTTTTGATTGAAATATCAATAATTTATTTTGGTTGAAAATTAATTTTGTCAGATCGGAAATTATTTCCTTGGTTGAAAGTTCAAGTACTTTTTAATTTTTTTTAAATTAAAAATAAATTATTAATAAAATAAATCACTATTAAATTATTAAATCAAAAATAAAAATTAAATAAAATAAATTTTAAAATTAAATAAATTAATTAATAATTAATGAATGAACAAATTATTCAAATTTTTTTTAGTTTTTTGGTTGACTATTCATAGTTTTAGTGGAAAATTCATCTCTTTGGATACAACTGAAAGGGATTTGTTAAAAATTCCTTTTTTTCTGGCTGAAAATGAATTTTCTTAAACTAGAAACTTGACTATTGGGATAAGAAAATTCAAATGTTTGGTCGACAATTAACTTTTTATTTTAAGTTAATTTTGCGGAATATTCCAGGCTTGAACAAATTTTAGTTACGAATTAATTGTTTTGAATTAAAGATTTATTCTCCACAAGATTTTTTCTCTTAGCAAAGATATCGTTGTTTAAACAAAAATCTGTTTTTATGGAAACTTTTTCGTGCTCTGAGCACATATGTTTAAATATTTGATTATATGACCTAGTTTGCTCTATCACATCATATACTACATCTAGAAAAGAAAATTCTTGGGCAGGTATTATGTACTTTTGGTACCAAGAAAATATTTTTAAATAATAGCATTTTCGTAGATAAGTTTTCGAAATCTAGGTCAATTTTTGCTTAAACATTTTTCTAACAATTTCATTATTAATTCACAAAAAAATTTGTAAAATAATTTATAGCATGGCTGAGCAAAACTAAAACCTTTTTGTGTCATGAACTTTTTTTGCACATCGAACATCTCTTGAAAGGAAAAAGAAATCTTCTGATCGAATAAAAAATTCTTCTTGCAAATTTTTGTGAAAAAATTGCTATTTTTAAGAGGAAGGTTCTTCATTTATGAATACAAAATTTTTCAGACCGTCCAGTTTCATAATATTGCTTAAAATTGTTGCGAAACCTTTTTCTACCAATAATTACATGATTTATTCTTCATAATCTCTCTTTATGAATTGTTTATAACAATTAGGACCTTTTAGAATTAAAAGAGATTTTTTTCAAAATACATATGGAAACGTGTTTAGTACATCTAGAAACGACTTCAACGAGTTCAACAAAATTCAACTTTTGGGTTGTGAATTCTTGAATTTTATTTAAAATTAGTTGTTTTTCTAAATTGATTTTTTTGTTTCAAAATTTATCTTTTTGAGTTTAGAATTAAACTTTTTGGTTGAGAATTCTTTACTTTTTGTTAAAAATTCGTCTTTTTTCGTATTAAATTAATCTTTTTGTTTAAACTTTGTCTTTTTTAATTGAAAATTCAACTTTTTGGTTTACAAACCTTCACTTTTTTAAAAAGTACTTTTTTGTGCAGCAAATTGTGTAAAAATTTCTCTGTTTGTTTAAAAATTGAACAACTACGTTTTAAAATTGAACCGCTTTTTAACAAAAATTTCTTCCTTAAAAATTTAACTTTTTATTGAGAATTTTTGAATTTTATTATAAATTCGTTTTTTCTTGTAGAAAATTATTTTTTTGTTTAAACATTCATCTTTTTCGTATCTAATTAATCCTTTTGTTTGCAATTTTTCTTTTTTTAGTTAAAAATTGAATTTTTTGTTGATAATTATTCTCGAATTATATTCAAAATTAGTCTTTTTTGGTGATAAATTATTCTTCTTGATCAGAACTTCATCTTTTTTAGTTAAAAATTCAACATTTTGGTCGACCACTTGATTTTTTTTAATTCGTTTTTTTCTGAAGGAAATTATTTTAAAAATTATTAGTCTGCTTAAAAATCGAACAACTACGTTTTAAAATTGAGCCGCCTTCTTAAAAAATGTCTTGCTTAAAAATTTAACTTTTTATTGAGAATTCTTAAATTTATTATAAATTCTTTTTTTGTAGAAAATTTTGTTCTTGTTTAAACATTCATCTTTTTCGTATTAAATTAATCCTTTTGTTTTCAATTTTTTTTTAAGTTAAAAATTCAACTTTTTTGTTGATAATTATTCTTGAAGTATGTTCAAAATTAGTCTTTTTTGGTGATAAATTATTATTCTTGATTAGAATTTCATCTTTTTTAGTTAAAAATTCAACATTTTGGTTTCGAAAACTTGATTTTTTTAATTCGCTTTTTTCTGTAGAAAATTGTTTAAAAAATTATTAGTCTGGTTTAAAATTGAACAACTTCGTTTTAAAATTGAGCCGCCTTCTTAAAAAAATGTCTTTCTTAAAAATTTAACTTTTTATTGAGAATTCTAAAATTTATTATAAATTCTTTTTTTAGCAGAAAATTAATTTTTTGGGTTAACACTCATCATTTTTCGTATTAAATTAATCGTTTTTTTTACAGTTTTTCTTTTTTAGTTCAAAATTCAACTTTTTGGTTGATAATTCTTGAATTTTATTTCAAATTCATCTTTTTGGGTACTAAATTAATCTTTTTGTTTCAAAATTCTTCTTTCTATCTTAAAATTTCAACTTTTTGGTTGAGAATTCTTGAATTAAAAAAAATTGTCTTGAATTCTATTGAAAATTCTTTTCCTATTAAATGAATATTTTTGTTCAAAAACTCATTTATTTCACTTGAAAATTTAACTTTTTGATTGATAATTCTTAAATTTGGTAAAAAATTCTTTTTTTTAGGTAGAAAATTAATCTTTTGGTTTGCAAATTCATCCTTTTGGATAAAAACTTTAAAAATAGGGTTTAAAGTCCAAGTACGTTTTTAAAAATTAAAAAAAGTTTTCTTTAGTTCTTAAAAATTCAACTTGTTGGTTGAGAATTCTTAATTTTTGTTAAATATTCGTCTTTTTATAGTGAATCAATCTGTTTGTTGATAAAAACTTCTTTTTTAGTTCAAAATTTAACTTTTCAGATGAGAATTCTTGAATTTTATTAAAAATTCACCTTTTTGTTGAAAAATTCTTCTTTTTTAGTTGGAAATTAAACTTTTTGGTTCAGAATTTTGGAAATTTGTTCAAGATTCGTATTTTTTAATAGTCAATTAAACTGTTTGTTAAAGAATTCTTCTTTTTTAGTTTGTTTTCATCCTTTGGATTAAAAACTTAACTAGGCTTTAAAGTTCATATACTCTTTTTTTAATTAAAAAAAGGTTTCTTTCGTTCTTAAAAATTCAACTTTTTGGTTGAAAATTCTTAAATTTTGTTAAATATTCATATCTGTTTGTAGTGACTTAATCTTGTTGTTTCAAAATTCTTCTTTTTTAGTTGACAATTCAATTTTAGGTTCAAAATACTTGAATTTTGTTAAAAATTAGTTTTTTTCAACAGAAAATTAATCTTTTGGTTTAAAGATTCTTCTTTTTAGTTAAAAATTTAACTAGGTTTTAAATTTCAACAACTTTCTTAAAATTAAAAGAATTTCTTTCGTTCATAAAAATAAAACTTTTTGTTTGAGAATTCTTAAATTGTGTTGAAAATATTTTTTTTTTTGTAAATTAATTGTTTTGTCTAAAAATTAATCTTTTTCAGTTGAAGATTCAACTTTTGTTTGAGAATTCTTAAATTTTGTTAAAAATTCTTTTTTTCGGCGGAAAATTTATCTTCTGGTTTAAAAATTCCTCTTTTCCAGTTGAAACTTCAACTTTTGGCTGAGAATTCTTGAATTTTGTCAAAAATTCGTTTTTCTCACTTGAAAATAAATCTTTTGATTTAAAATTTCAATTTTTTTTCATAAATTTAACTAGGTTTTAAAGTTCAATTACTTTCTTAAAATGAAAATTGGTTGAGAATTCTTAAATTTTAATGAAAATTCTCTTTTTTAGTAAATCAATCATTTTGTTTCAAAATTTTAATTTTTGTTGAAAATTCTTGGATTTTATTATAAATTCGTTTATTTTTTGTTTAGAAAATTAATTGTTGGTTTAAAAATTTATCTTTTTTAGCTGAAAATTCTACTTTTTGGTTGAGAATTCTTCAACTTTGTTAAAAAATCGTATTTTTTATTCAAATAAGCTTTTTGTTTAAACTTTTCTTCTTTAGTTGAAAATTTAACTTTTTCGTTGAGAATTCTTAATTTTTATTGAAAATTTTTTTTTAGTAAATTAACATTTTTGTTAAAAAATGCATCTGTTTCAGTTGAAAATTATTGTAGATGTTTTTGGTTAAAAATTTAACTGGTTTGTAAAGTTTAATTCCAATTTTTAAATTTTTAAAAATTTCTTTCGTTTTGAAAAATTTAACATTTGGTTAGGAATTCTTAAATTTGATTGAAAATTCTTTTTTGTAGTAAATTACTATTTTTTTAAAATTAATTTTTACCGTTGAAACTTCAACATTTGGTTGAGAATACTTGAATTTTGTTAAAAATTGTTTTCTTTTTTCCAAGAAAATTAATCTTATGTTCTGAAAATTCTTCTTTTGGGTTGAAAATTGAACTAGGTTTTAAACTTCATCAACTTTCTTAAAATTAAAAAAATTTCTTTCATTTTTAAAAATTCAACTTTTTGTTTGAGAATTTTTAAATTTGTTTGCAAATTATTTTTTAGTAAATTAATTGCTTTGTTCAAAAATTCATCTTTTTCAGTTGAAAATTGAAATCTTGTTTGAGAATTCTTCAATTTTGTTAACAAAATTTTTTTATCTGTAGAAAACTTATCCTCTGATTTAAAAATTTATTGTTTTCAGTTTTAACTTCCACTTTTGATTTTGAATTCTAGAATTTTGTCAAGAATTCATTTTTTCTATAGAAAATTAATCTTTTGGTTTAAAAATTCAATTTTTTGTTTAAAAATTTAATGAGGTTTTACAGTTCAATTACTTTCTTAAATCCAAAAAAAAATTTATATCGCTCTTAAATAGTTAACTTTTTGGTTGAGAATTCTTTAATTTTATTGAAAATTCTTCTTCTTTATTAAATTAATCTTTTCGCTTAAAACTTTAAATTTTGGTTGACAATTCTTGGATTTTATAATAAATTCTTTTTTTTCGTAGAAAAATAATTTTTGGGTTTAAAAATTTATTTTTTTTTAGCGGAAAATTCTACTTTTTGGTTGAGAATTCTTCAATTTTGTTAAAAAATCGTCTTTTTTATTCAAATAAGCTTTTTCTTTTAAGTTTTATTCTTTAGTTGAAAATTTAACTTTTTGGTTGAGAATTCTTAAATTTGATTGAAATTTCTTTTTTTTTAGTAAATTAATCTTTGTGTTTAAAAATCAATCTTTTTCAGTTGAAAATTATTGTATATGTTTTTGGTTAAAAATTTAACAAGTTTTTAAAGTTCAATTAAATTTTTAAAAATAAAAAAAGTTTCTTTCGTTCTGAAAAATTTAACATTTGATTAGGAATTCTTAAATTTGATTGAAAATTCTTTTTTTTTTCGTAAATTATTATTATTATTATTATTATTATTTTGCTTAAAAATTCAGCTTTTGTTTGAGAATACTTGAATTTTGTTAAAAATTGTTTTCTTTTTAGCTAGAAAATTAATCTTACGGTCTGAAAATTCTTCTTTTTGGTTAAAAATTTAGCTAGGTTTTAAAGTTCAACAACTTCCTTAAAATTAAAAAAATTTCTTTCATTTTTAAAAATTCAACTTTTTGGTTGAGAAATCTTCAATTTTGTTAAATATTCGTCTTTCTGGTAGTAAATTAATCTTTTTGTTTAAAAAATTCTTCTTTTGTAGTTGAAAATTCAATTTTTTTAGAATTTTAGAATTTTAAAAAAATTCGTCTTTTTCAGTAGTAAATTAATCTTTGGCTAAAAATTCTCCTTTTTTAAAATCGGGTTTTACCTAAAGACTGTGTTATTTTCAGGTTTAGGAGAGGGGGTGTCATTACCAAATAAACGGATGGTAACGTAATTTATTGCTTGATATAAATAAATAAATTTACTAAGAACTGCTTATTATAATTGAAAAAGGTTATGAAAATAAAAAACGTGAAAAATAAAAATTTTTAATGAAATAACGCAATCGTCTAGCATTATCAACACTCTTGAAAGAATAAGAAGGTCATATTATGAAATTGCAAACCTGATGTAGCCTGTCTCTAATTTAGAAACATTGCCTTCTCATTGTTTGAACAAAGTTAAAAAATACAATGAGGTTAAATTTTTCTAATTTTCCATAAAAAAAATTCAATATTATTTAAAAAGGTGTGGATTTATATAAAAAATATATTGCATAAAATTCTGTTAATAAATAATGGCTCTTCGTACGAGAAAATGACACGACAGTAAACAGTTTTATTTTACATCATGGATTAATAAAAAATGTAAAACAAATTTATTTTGCTCATTACTGATTTTCATTTATATACATTTTTATAAAAATTAAGCAAGAACGTTTATTAACAAGAAAAAATGTTAATGGTGGTAGGGTATTGGTATTGCAATAGTTTTAGAGAAAATTATTACACTGTTTATTATTACACTATTCCGTCGAAATAAAGTTTTTTTTTGTTTTTTTTTTGAATATTTAAATTTTTCTAATCAAATGAAATATTTCCTTCAACTAAAAAACTACATAATTATGTAAGAACAATATTTTATTTATCTAAAAAAATCTTCCTTGTGATAAAGCAGTTTAATTCTCAACCGAGGAGACAAGGAGAATTGATTTTAATATAAAATAAATTTAAACAAAAAAGTTAATTTACAACTAAACGGTTTATTTCTAAACTAAATTTATGAATCTTAAAAAAAAAGTTTCTTCAACTTTCAAACACATAGTTCAATTTTCTTGAAACAAAAAAGGCGAATTCTCAACAAAAAATGTAATAGTTGATAATACAGCCAATAATTATTGTAACTTAAAAAGAAAACAATTGAATTCAACAAAAAATACTTATTTATAACCAAAGAGTTGAGTGTCTAAACAAAAAGGATAAATTTTTAATTCAGACGATGAATTTTTGCGAACTAAAAATTTTAAATAAAATATATGAATTTACTATCAGATATTTAATTTTTATACTAATGAAGAGCAATGTTTAATTAAAAATACCAATTTGCAACTAAAAATAGAATAGTTATATTTTTAGTTTAAAAAGTTAATTCTAAAAAAAAACAAAAAACAAAAAAATTTATAATCAAATATTTAAAATATCTAGCAAAGACATGAGTTTTTTAATTTCAAAAGAGAAATGTTTTATTTTCAACGTTTTCATAAAATTAGAAGGGATGAAACTGGTTTTTATATTTTTTCTCACTCTTAGTTCAAGATTTGGAAAAAAATTAATAAAAGTTTGTGAATGTGTACAAAGAAAATGTAGGTAACAAATATTAATTCTAATGGACGCATATAACATTAAATGATTTGAAATTAAAAAGTTACAAAATTGATTGTGTAAAATAAAAAAGATAAAAATTAAACTATTTCAAATTGATATTCTATATATTCATTTTAACCTTCTATAAGTTTTAATTATGCAATTAAAATTTAAAATTAAAAATTTCTAAAGATATACGTAACAATTTTAAAATAGATAATTCTTGAAAGATTTAAGGTTGCTTAAAATAATTAAGGTCACTATAATTTTTTGAAATGGGAACACCCTATTTTGACATCGGCAATCGAAAGAGCGGGAAATTTTACGTTC
>JAWWLR010219054.1:0-12859 GCA_035041075.1 Acraspis erinacei | reverse complement strand
TTCTAAAGTTCTTTGCGAAAAACTTGATTGAACTTAATTAGCCTAAGACCTCAAAATACACCCAATAGTAATAAATGCTGTCGAAATGCATTCCGACCACTTTTAAAGACTGTATCTATTTTCACGTTAACAATTTTTGACTGAAATGTAGTGAAATTAAATATTGAATTGACTAGGCTTTTCTAAAGTTCTTTGCGAAAAACTTGATTGAACTTAATTAGCCTAAGACCTCAAAATACACCCAATAGTAATAAATGATTTCGAAATGCATTTCGACCACTTTTAAAGACTGTATCTATTTTCACGTTCACAATTTTTGACTGAAATTTACTGAAATTCAATATTGAATTGACTAGACTTTTCTAAAGTTCTTTGCGAAAAACTTTATTGAAACTAATTAGCCTAAGCCTAAACATGAATTTTGAATGAAAAAGATGAATTTTTAACTAAGAATATTCTGTTTATACAATACGAAAGACAGGAATTCTTAACATAATAGATGAATTGTCAACTACAAAATATAAACCTGAAACCAAATATTTGAATTTCTAACTAAAGGCTCCACTTAAATCAGTGTCGCACATCTCGCTAGTAAAATTATCTATAGATCATCTGAGGCCGATTTAAAAAAATATATTTTTTTAAATTTATAATACAAGAAAGAAAAATTGTTTGAAAGAGCATTATTTTTAAAATAATAATTGAATTGATGCTTTAATAATCAGAATCAGTGAAAGAACTGCCTACTAATAACCTCTAGTGGTATTATAGTGGATTAGATAATATTTTTATATTATTAAAAACAATTTAGTTAATAAATGTGTTTTGTGCAGAATTAGCTTCTTTTTGTTTCTTGAATAATAATTAATATAATACCAATACTAAAAATACTTATTTTTTGCAGGAAATGTGTATAAAATTAATTTTAATTAGAAAATAAGTAAAATCAAACAATACCTTCTCATTGTTTAAACAAATGATATAAACAAAATCACATTGTGGCTATTATTTTATACATATAAAGCGTTTAAAATACAGGTGTGATGGCAAAAATCTTGCAATGGTACTTTGCAGTATGAGCTTTTTATTTCGCAACAAGTTTTAATTTTTTAAACAATTTAAATTAACAAATGCATAACTTTGTCAGTTTTCATTTCATGGATTTAGTTTTTGGATTAAAATAAACTAATATAATTTTGGTTTTATTATAATGCTATGAAAAATCTCCGATGCACAGTTCTGTGTTATTATTTAAACAAATGTAATTAACAAATACATAACTTTGTTAGTTTCACTCTAAAGATTAGGATTGTTTTGTAAAACCATGTGATATTCTTTAACTGTTCAAGCAACAAACATGAGTTAATTGTTGAAAAAAAAACATTAATTAACTGAATTTTTCATAATAAGACAAAGATATTGTCTAATCAACTAATACAGCTACAGGTTTATTTAGAGAGTTTCTTCACTGATTCTGGCCTCGACTGATCTATGGAGACTTTTATTAGCGCGACGTACTTCGCTGATTTAAGTGGGTTTTGTAGTTTCAAATTTAAATATTTAGTTTAATACTTATATTTTTTAGTTGAAAATCCATGTATTCTGTTAAAAACGTATCTTTTTGTTTGGCATAAATTTAATCTTATTAGATAAAAATTCATGTTTTTCTATACAAATTTATCTCTTTGGCTTAAAATTTAACTCTTTTGTTTAAAATTCTTATTTTAGTATTTAATAATATTTTTTAAATTTAAATTTGAAATTTTTTTAATTAAAAATTTATATCTTCGTAGATGCCACATGTTATGGTAAGAAATGCTACTTTTTGATTGAAAATTAATTTTTCAAACAGAAAATGCTACTACTCTATTTTTGCATGGAAATTTATCTTTTTTATTTTAAAATTTATCATTCTTAGTTAAAAACTCAAATATTTTGGTGGAAAATTCAACTGTTTTATGGAAATCCATGCATTTTGTTGAAAAATGGTCTTCTTTGGTTGAAAAATTAATTCCTTAAACTAAAAATGTAACTATTAATTAATTGGCAATTTTTGTTTGGTAGTTGGAAATTCAACCATTTTGATACAAAATTTCACTATTTGTTTGAAAATCTTACTACTTATTCAAAAAATTAAGTACTTGCTAAGAAAAATTTGTTTTGTCAGAAAGTAATTTTTTAACGAAAAATAAATTGTTTTGGATAAAAACTTATCTTTTTTAGTGGACGTTTTAACTATATTTGTTGAATATTCATACATTTAGGGAGAAAAATCGACGGTTTCGTTAGAAATTTAATCATTTATTTGAAAAATTAGTAACTTTGTGCAAAAATAGTTTGTTAAGTTAATTTTGTAATTGAAAATGCAACTACTTTATTTACAAATGAAAAATTATCTCTGTTAGTTGAAAATTGAAATATTTTAGTAACAAATTTATCTACTAGCTTGAAAATTACACTATTAATTTAAATAAATAAATTCATTGTAGAAAGTTACCACTTTTTTTGAAAATTCCTAGTGTCTGTTGGAAAATTGAACTGTTTTGTGGATAATTCACGTATTTAGTAGATAATTCGACTACTTTGACTTATTTCTTCTGGTAAAAAATTCGTATTTTTTGTGATTAATTAATCTTTTATACTAAAAATTTAGTTTGCGTTGAAAATTATATTTTTTAGTTAGTTTAAAATTTAACTAATTTAGAAGACAATTCAATTGTTTGCCGTCAGTTTGAAAATTCAACTTTTTTACATACAATTCATGTATTTTGTTAAAAATTCGTCTTGTTTAGGGAAAAATTAATTTCTGAAACTAGAAATGTATCTTTCTTAATAAAAATTGAACTGTTTTGGTAGTACCTTTCACCATTTGGTTAAAATTTGTACTTATAATTGTAATTGTCATTGTAATTTAATAATCAAATGCATTATTCGGGCATTCGTCGGCAAATTTTTTTTTTTTCAATGTCAGTCCTTTCAGTTGGGAACTTCATGCCCACTTCAGCAATATTCGTAACTACTTGATAAATTTTACGATTTTTAAAGCAAATTTAATAAGCAACTTTAATCGATACGGAATTTTTCAACAGAAAAATTCTTTTTTTTTCGATGAAAACTTTTGATTAGGGACATCATGATAATTTCAGAAAAAATCATAATTTACTAATCAACCCTATGATTCTTTTAAACAATTTTTATAAATAAATGCATTATTGTTTACCTGTCGGAGGAAAATAGTATATTATGCAACAAGTGGAATTGCCGTCTCCCACAAGACGCACATTAAACTTTGCCCTGTATTCCGGAAGAGAAATGCGTCTGATATTGTCGAGAGTGGACGAAGTTGTCGATTTCTAAGCTGATGACGTCACAGTGGACGAAGTGATTACTCGTTGCACAATATACTATTTTTAATGTTAGACTTTTTAATTGGGATCTTTATACTAAATTCAGCAAAATTCATGATTACTTGATAATATGAAAAATGTTAACCTCAAGAAGCTTTATCGGGACGACTGAAAAATCCCGAAAAATAAAATTCCCGACCCTGTAAAATTCCTGAATTGGAAAATTGCCGAAAAATAAAAATACAGAATTAGAAAATTACCGAATATTAAAATTCGTGAATAATAAAATTGCCGAATAATAAAAATACCGAATTGGAAAATTCCCGAATAATAAAATTCTTGAATATTAAAATTCCCAAATTATAAAATTCCCGAATGATAAAATTCTCGACAGGTTACAATATTACCTAATTAGAAAATTTACGATGAAAACAGAGAGTATATAAATTTAAAATTCGATTTTTGCGAAAGCTTTTTGTATTTTTTTAAATACTATGAACTTTTTGACAAATTCGTCCCCCAAAGTAATTTTATTTAAAATTATTGTTATTTTAAATTCAAACAATAATTCTCGAATTTTTAAACATTACAAATAATTAAAAACAAAATATCATTATTGTATTTGTAATCATTAAAACATATTCATAAAAATATTATAATTGTTTAAATTCGACAATTTTCCAATTCGGGAATTTCCCAATTCGGTATTTTTAATTGTCGACAATTTTATTGTTCCTCGAATTTTAATATTCCGGAATTTTTCCATTCGGTATTTTCATTCTACGGCAATTTTGTTATTCGTGAATTTTATTATTCGGGTATTTTCCGACTCTGTAATTTTACAGTGTCGGCGAATAATGTGTTTATACATTTTGGTTTTTTATCATGTATTATTGGAATATTTTTACCTGATGTTACTCTATTAAACTTAGATGATTTAAACCTTTTTCATGTTTTTGACGACAACCGGGAACGTCAAATTTAATAAATGACATTTTTTTCCCTCATATTTGTTTATTTATACTGTACGGGCCTGTACGTTATTTTATATGAAATAAATCACGAGAATTTTGGTTTATAAAATTTACAATGGACATTTTGTTTATAAAAAATGCGGTTATCTTCATTCATATCTATAACGTTGCAATGAAAAAACTGTTTTTTCTTTTAAATTTTGGATTGAAAATCTTACGATAGATATTTTGTTTATAAAAAATGTTGTTATATTTATTGGAGCTTATACCGTTGCACTGTCAGTCTTTTTAATTGCAACTTCATGATAATTTCAGAAAAATTCATAATTAGTTGATAAATTATATATTTTTGGCATCTAGAAATATCATAAAATTAATAAACTAGTTATGCATGTTGCTGAAATTGTCATGAAGTTCCCAACTGAAAAGCTTAGAATTTAAGAAATCGACTCTTTCTTCCGACAAATACCTGAATAATGCATTTGCTTATTAATTTTGTTTTGAAAAAGCATAAGATTGATTTAAAAATTATGATCTTTTCTAAAATTATTCTAAGGTTCCTAATTTGAACAAATAACATCGAAAAAAAACGAAATTTTTTGTCGAAAAATAGCTGATTAATTCATTTGATTAATGAATTTGTTCATAATATTAAAAATAGTAATCTCAAGAACAAATTTCTTTGTCAGTATTTCGTCTTTATCCAAATTTCTTTTCATATAACCTGAAAAACGTAAAATTATGGAAAATCGTCCAGAAAATTATTTCAACAAATGATTTTTTCATAAAATTTTTTTTGTTTATTATATAATATTGAAATATCTTTTACTAATGTAACTCTATGAAACTCAGATGATTTAAACAATTTCCGTGTAATTTACGAGCACCGGGAACATCAAATAGAAACAACTGCCATTTTTTTCTTCGCTAGTAGTAAGCCCTGTTCTAGGCCAGACAAGCATTGTCTTCACCGCGGCTACAGAAGGACTGATAAAGTGGATGATCAGAGAGTCTGCGTAGGATAATTTTTCTAATTTTTTGGCCAAAGTAATTAGCAGAATTTTTTGTGTGGATGATTTTGTAGATATTGTGACCACAATATTTTTATTGTAATTGATAAAAATATAGTTGGCCACCTTCGGCGTTGTGGAATTAAATTTTTAATAAATAATTACTTGGGCGCCAGATCTACTGAGATCAACTAAATTCAGACTTTAAAAAATAACATCATAAATCAAAACAAAAAAATTAATAGTTTACAACGGCGGAATGACCAGCTAAACTCAGTCTAAAAAAATGGCAGAGCGGGAGGTTCGTAGTTCAAGGCTATTTTAAATGCAAAATAAATACGATACTGAAATGAATAGTCATCAACATAAAATTGTAACAAGATTAACAAATTTATTAAATTTTTAAGTACAAGAAGTTCTGAAAATCACAGAAAATAAGGAAAAACAGTTATAATAATGAATCCATTCAAAATGTTGGCTAAGAAACAAAATAGTTCTATCTATAAATGACGATAGCCTAACCAAGGTCTATGATATTTCGTCCGATATTCCGTAATTGTTCCTTTTTTGAATAACATGAACAGAAAAAAATAGGGATGCTCAAAATAATTACTAGGGAAGTAAAGTAATTCAATTATTATAATCAGGAAATTCAAATTGCTCATTAAATTCAGAGCAGGTTCAAAATAAGAATTGGGGATAACAGATAATCGCTAAATTAAATAATTGATAAAGAGAATCAATACTAGGAAGGGTCCGAATATCATGCGAGGTACACAATTCAGAATATAATGGGGAAAATACAAAAATACAAACAAATAAACCTATCACATGTAATCAATAAATGAAAGAAATTAATTCAATAAAGGAAAAGTCCAATGATCTCCAAATTTTCTTGACTTTATAGGTTCCTCCTGCAAACGAGTTTTTTTACTCTTGTTTTAATTTCTTCTGTTTAAACTTATTGATTTTTCTTCTAACTTCTGACTAGTCCAAAATGCAAATCTTTTTCGAATCTCAGCATGGCTGTAACTGGGAAGAGTTCTAATGCTACCAAACGGAAATAAACTTCGGAACTGACAACTCGCAGTTAATAAAGTTCGATCGAAAAGATGGTAAATTATTATGATTCTCCTCCGAATAAATCTATACTGATAGCTAGCTATCAGAATCCATCGAAAAATTATTTTGATACACAGATGATTCTTCGGTTACCATCTAAGGAGTTTATTCTATCTTGCCAAAAGTACACAATAAAACCTTCCAACGATAACAATAAATTATCCAAAGTCCTCGGGTACGATCTAAAGTATCCGCTCGTAGTATGAAATTGGCAGAAAAAGGTTGCATAAATGTATAAATCGATCTAAAATGTCTTAGTTTTTGATACGTCTTTTAGTTAGGTATCCTCAAGTTTCTTGAATATCCAACGTTGTCAGGATCTCAGGAATATTTAAATAAATAAATAAATATGGATAATGGATAATAATTGTGTGGATGTGCTTGTTGATCATGTTGAAGTGGATAATGTTGCAGTGGCCCTGGTTATTGATAATAGTGTTGTTGATGTCTTTTTTGTTGTCGCCCTTCTTCATGTTGTCCTTGTTGTGCGTTTAACAAATTTTGACTTTTTTCTAATTGTACCAGAACTTGTTGCCGTTGTTGTCTTATACTCGTAAGAGTCAGGAGCACCTTATTGTTTCCTTGACGAAATTGTTGTTCCAAGTTATATATTTGTGACTTTAGTTCTTTTGCTTTTTTTCCTAGTGCTTCTATTTCATCATGTGGCAGCAAGACCCGCTTTCCCGACCTGGATGTGGTTTCTCCATGAAGAGTTCCTGTAAAAAGACAATACTACTGAATAAATTATAATTATTAATTAACACAAACATTGCAAAATATTAATTAAAGTTCTGGAGCTGTAAACTGCAGTTGGGTACTGACTTGCTAGAAGTAACTAAGTTATTGAAAAAGTTACATTATTTCATTTAAATAAAAAGTCAATTATTACAATTCTTGATGAACTTTTTTTCAGAATAATTCAATTTTATAGGTTTCGACTATTTTCAAATCTTCCATTTTAAATTGTGAAATGTTCTTTGAATTTAAAGAATGCAATTTATTATTGACTTTGAGATTGTAAAATTTTATTTTCATAGAATCAAAAATTATTTATATTGTGTGAAGTAAAAGGTAATCAATACATTCTGCATAGCTAAATTGATAATGTTATTAAATGGAAACAATTGTAGAATCTTTCAGAATGTATTAAAAAGAGGCAAAATGAAAATATTTTCTGGATGATTATTATTTAAAAAATATATAGAAATGTCACAATTTCGTTTTGTTCCTTTTTTTACATTCTCCAAGTTTCTTTAAGGTAGTTGTCGGGTGAAAGTCAGATATCTGAAAAAAAAAGTTTTTTATTTAAAAAGGAATTTCAAATAAACAACATACTTTTTAATGAAAAATATTAAAATTCACCAAAAATATTAAATTTAAACAGTTTTTTTGCAATTGGATTTTTTCTGATCGTCGCTTCTTACCAATTTTTGAAAAATGATTGCATTTTAATAAATAACGGCTTTTTCGGAAAAATATTCTCTACAATTCTGCAGTTTCCAATTTTTAAAATAGCCTAATAATCTTCAAATATAATTATTTAAACAAATTTTTTTTTTTTAATTTTTCTAAAAATTTTAGCCCCAAAAAAATTTACTTTCAAAATGGGAAACAGTATAGGTGTAGAAAAATTAGCCGTGATTTATTAAAATGAAATTATTTTTAAAAAAATTGGCGAGAAGTGACGATAAAAAAAATTCAATTAAAAAAATGATTAAAATTAATATATTTTTTTAATTTGAACATTTTTATAAAAAATAATTTTTTTATTTGAAATGACATCAGTTACAGTATTATGATTTTTAAAATCATGGAAATACTAATTTTTCCGATATCTGACATTTGGAAAATCGACCTTAATTGTTTTTTCCTTCGTGAAATTTTTTTAATTAAACATTTTTTTGGTGAGACTTCACTTTTTTTATAGAGATTTTTTATTAAATAAAAGAAGCGTTTTGAAGTATTATAGATATCTCATCGAAGGAACTTATCATTTCCTTTTCCCCATTTTTTCAAAATATTTGTTAAAAGATAATTTTTTTAAAAGTTAAATGAGAAAACTCATGGTTTTGGCTAAAAAGTTGTTTTCCTATAGTAAATTTATGTTTTTGATTAAAATATCATATTGTCGTTAAAAATTTAAATAGTTCGTTTTATGAATAACTTTTTTGCTGGAAATTTATTTCTTACTGAAGATTTGTTACTTTAGTTAAAAATTTAAAAATTAAAATAAAATCTTTTCAGATTAAAATTTTTTACTGAAAATGTAATTATTCCATTTCTGGTAGGAAATTGATATTTTTAACTAAAAGTTGATCGTTTCTAAATGGAAATTCAGGCGCTTGTTAAAACATGAATTATTTTCTTAAAAATTCGTTTTATTTGGTCCGAAATTAATTTTCTTGTTTAAAAATTAATTCTTTTGCGTTAAACTTAAATCTGTTTCGTTGAAAATCAACTTTATTTGACTAAGGATTCAAATTGTCCTTTTTGCTTGGATTGAACTTTTTTTGATTGCAAATTCAAATATTCTTTGCAGTAAAAAATTAAGGGAAAAATTCAACCTTTTAATTAAAAATAATTTTTTTTTCTTTCAAAAATTCATATTTTTATTTAAAGATTCAATTATTTGGATTATGGTGTAATGTGATTAGCTTATCATTAGTCAACTCTTTTTAAAAAAATGTCAAGTTTTGGTTTGGAAGCAAAACTTATTTATTGAATTTTTTTAAATTTAATTAATCTTCTTTGTTAAAAGGCATCTATTTGATTGAAGACTGAACAATTTATACAAAATTCTTCTTCCTTTTAATCGAAAGTTTAAATATTTTTTTATAATTGATGCATATTGTTTAAAATTCATATTTCTCTGAAATTTTAATTATTTTCTTATAAAATCAATTATTCTGTCACAAGAAATATTTAATCAATAATTATCAATACAAATTAAAATTAAGATCCGATAAAAGCAACAAAAAGAATTTTGTTCTCAGGAAAAGTAACTAATTTAACATTAAAAAAAAAAATTTTTCATTAAAAATAAGAAATATTTAATAGTTATGAAAGTCCAAAGGTTGTTAAAAGGTTTATAATAATACTAGTTGTTAATGCTTGGTCATTATTTTTCAGAGGCATCATTTCTATAATGTACTTGAGCGGTATTAGTCAATAAACAATTTTCTCCAGCGGTTGAACTCATTTATTTATTTTTGTACTATTGGCGCTATAATTTATTTAATTATAAGCATTTCTAAAAAAAACTTTGAATTCGGTTAAGAATAGTAAGCTTCGAGTTTGTAGCCAGAAAGCTCGATTTCAATTCCTGTTGTCGGAATTTTCAATGAATTTTTTATTTTTGCAATTCACTATTAAATTTGTTTAAATTAACCTAAAATATTAACTCTTACTATTCTTTCATACCTTATGCATTTTCGTTTCAAAAAATATTAATCTTTACAGTAATTTCAAAATGTGAATATTATGATAATAATGGAAATTTGTTTAATTTGTTTTCTATTTGATATAACTTTGATCCTTCTTTATCTCACATGAAAATAATTATAATAATGGTAATATAATAAAAGAATAATAATCAGCGGAATTTCGATTTTCAGTTGAATGAAGAACAATGAGAACTTTCTGCGAACTTTTTTTTCCTTCCAGTAAAGGTGGTATGGGTTAAATCAACCACATATTTCATTTGATAAGAATGGTTAAAAATAAATATTTAGGGTTAAATCAGAAAAATTTAGTACTTGTTTGCCATAAAAAAAATGTAATTAAAAAAAAGAAAAAAAAATGGCAAAAGAAAGATTTGAGCCACATTATAACATTTTTCGATTTTTTTAAAGCCGTTTTTCTCTAGAATTGCATCTTATTAATTTGAATATATAGCGAGTTTGGCAATTACGTCAAAGCTTTGAATAAAAGTACTAACCAATCGAACCACTCGCTGGATGAATAAATGGAGAACTGTATCCAGTCGTAAGAGGAGGAAATTTGTCTGATGATTCTGTAAAAGGACAAAAGGAATGTTTCCAGTTTAATGAATCATCAACTTTTCGTATCAACGTGCTGAAAAAATGGAGTGTAATGTTTACCTATTTTTCAGATTAACCTTTACCTGTGATAAAAAATACATGTACGTGGTCTGATTTACTATCTAATTTTGGTTCCATGAGAAAAAACAAACACGTGAGCCGCCGTGGGGCGCCCGGCAGAAGTGATAACTTCATATGATTCAAATTAACGTGGTTTCTTTCTAACTCTTTTAGCATAAGATATTTACAAAAGGGAACACTGAGAAAATAGTAAAGGGAAAAAAGGGAAAGGTAACCTAACTGAATTCGATTTCGAAAGTTAGCAACTCTATTTTCTTCCTCATCGAGAAAGCATTAGCGATTTTTTACATATTAGAAAAACTAAAGTTTTTGTTTTGAAAGATTTAATAATATAAATTTGCAACAAATAAAAAATTACGAAATAATACAAAAAAATTTTAACTGAAAAGACAAATTAAATCTTATATTCGAAATGGTAATTTTTTAGCTGAAAAAAGCAAGGGGGAAGTTCCATCACACTATCCCTTTCCCAACTTTATAATTTTCTTTACAAAAATCATCAGAATTATTTGATTCAAATATCTTTGATAAAAAAATATGTTCTCTTCTTCCATCAATTCTAAAATATATCCATTCAAAAATTTTTCTGTTCAAAAGAGATGTATCACATATTATAAATGAGCATTACTATAGCTTCCTTACACTTCATTAAAATGTATCAATATTATAGTTCAATCGATTTGACTCGAATCAACACATCTTTTCTAGATTCACATCAACTTCAAATCACGATAATCAAAAACTTGTCACTATAAAAGGGGTCACTATAAAGGGGGAAAGGGAAACGGTAAAATCGAATGGGAAATGGAAAAGATAAGGAGAAATGCAGAAAGGGTAAACAATGAAAGATTGAAAGGGTATAGGAAACAGTAAAGCTGAATGGGGAAAAGAAAACGAGGAGGCGAAAAAAAGACAGGATCAACACGGAGAGATGAAAAGGGAAAGGAAACTGGGGAAATGGGAACAAGAGTAAAGAGGATGAAAAAGGAGGGAGGAAAAGGGAGGCATAGGAAAGGATGAAAAGGGAAATAAAGTTAGGAAAATGAGGAAAAATGTTAAAGGGGCATACGGAAAAGGAAATCGAAATGAGGAAATAACAAAGGATAAGAACGTGGAAAATCAGGAAGTGGAAAAGGTGAAATGGGAAAAGAGGGAAGGTGAAAATACCAAATATAAAAAGGGTAAGGGAAACTGAGAAAGGGGGAGGAGTAAATGAGAAAGTCTGAAAATGGTATGGTGAGAACGGAAAAGGGAAAAGGCAAACTGTAAAGCAGAATGGGAAAAAGGAAAACGGAGAAAGAAAATGAGACAGGGGAAAGGCTGAGGCGGTGAATATAGAAAGATGAAAAGGGGATAGGAAAAGGAGTAATTATTAAAGGGGAAAATAGTATAGTAAAAGGGAAGAGGGAAAAGGGGAACTGTAAAGGTCAATGGGGGAAAGGAAAAGGGAAGGAGAAAATGAGAAAGGGCGAAACGATAATTATAGAAAGATAAAAAGGAGATATAAAAAAGTAGTAATGTTAAAAGGAGAACAAAGAAGAATAAAAGGGAAAGGGAAAAATTGAGAAAGAGGGAAGGGAAACTTTAAATGGAGATATGAAAAGGGGAAAACCAACGAAAGCAATGAAAAAATGGGAATAGAGAAAGATAAGTTGGAAACAGAAAAGGGGTCAAGGGAACGGTGAAAGGGGAAAAGGGTAGATTACAAATATTTAAAAGGGAAAGGGGAAAGGTCAACTTTAAAGGGGAATGTGAAAAAATAAAAAGTAAGGGGGAAATGAGAAAGGGGAAGGGTGTGAAGGGAAAAGTGAAAGTAAAAAGGAAAATAGAAACGGTAAAGAGGAATGGGACAACGTAAAATGAAAAGCGGAGGGGGAAATAACAACGGGGAAATGGGGAAATGGGAAAGGGAAAAGCAGGGAAGAGAAAAGGAAAAGGGTCAGTCCATGTTTCGCAATTCACTAACATCCGATTACGAGAGAAAGGGGGAGGGGGTGGCTGGAAAGGGAAGGGTGAAAAGTTGGAAGGCAAGGGAGAAAGGGAAAAGATAAAGGGGAGTATGGAAAAGGAAAAATGAAGGTGAATGGGACAGGATAAAATAATAATTAAAGGGGAAATGAGAAAAGGTGAAATAGGAAGAAGGGAATGGAAAAATGGGAAACAGGGAAATCGACAAATAATAAGGGAAAGGGGAAATGAGCGTGAAAAGGGAATGAGGGAACCGCAAAGGGTAAGGGGACTATGGAGAGATTAAAAGGGAAAGGAAACTGAGGAAATGGGGAACA
>JAWWLR010219043.1:0-12860 GCA_035041075.1 Acraspis erinacei | reverse complement strand
CACTACTATGATGGATATTTACCGCTCCGTACTTGTTGATCGATTTTTCCTTTTTGTGAAAAGGTCTTCAATGAGACTTTTAGGTTTTCTTCGATATTTAAGGCATGCTCATATGCCTCCGATAAGTGTTTTGGATTTCACTACACCTAATAACTCGTATAAGCGATCGTAATAAACGCTGACGTTTTCCATTTGTTTCATGCGCAAGTTCACAACCTCTTGGATGTAGTATTGGTATTTTTTCGCGCCTAAAAGTTTTTTAGATGAGCGATTAATTCATGGACTGTATAGAACGTTTTTGTTGATGTTTCTCCAGGTCATAAAGCATCGCTCATCTTCTGTCGGATAGCTGCCCGCGGTTTGTCTTAGTGTTACCTCTCTTTCTCTGTTGCCGGCTTGTTCTGGATGTGATAAAGTAGGCGCTCCGCCTACTAATTGACTAATTGTCTCGTTCAGGGGTTACACTCGCATCGTAGCATTCTAGAAAGTCGTAATTTTGTTGCTCCGTCCACCTAAAGACCTCAAGATTTCGCCGATCAATCGCATTGCCTCCATCTTCATTGGCTCTCCCAGCTCTAGAATGGTCGGCATTGTTAGTCGACCCGTTGCCGGGAGCCCTGCGCGTTCTATTGCTTCGAACCGCACTTAGTACAACTATGTGTAGTGATATCATTTTTGTGTCTACCGGAAGCTAGGGAAAGGGGTTTGTCCATCTATGTAGAATCCCGCATGCAAGGATAAGGTTACGTTCTCTGAGAGGTCGCCCGGTATCACAGAGTCACCGTTCTAGACACCTCACCCAGATGCCATTCAGCTTTCGACATAGTTTTCACACCTTTGCTTGGGGGTTAATTCCTTTGAGACCACCCATATTCAGCAGAAACCTTTGGTACATGGACCCTCTATCCGCAACCCGAGGACGCGTTCGGTAGCGTTTTAATAGGCCCTTTATTTGATTCTAGAGGAACCAAAACCGAAAATATATATCTATATATACACATGTACGTGTTCGTTGCCACGAACGATTTCACCATACAGGTATCTAGAAAAATTTTCTTAGTGCGAGAGATACAGGCAGAAATGTGATGCAAAAAAGCAGAGGGCTCTTGTTGTCGTCCTGCAAAACGCTCCTCTAGAACGTGGATTTGTTTGCTGTCACACGATATTTTCCAGATAACAAAGGACATCTAGTTTTTCAAAGGGAGTCTCCCAATGCATCTCACTATGTGTGGATGAACCTGCAAGCTTTCCAACAGAGAAATGATAAGTTGATGAGAGGTTGAATCGACAGCTTTTCGGTCGTCAATCCAGGCCATTGAAAGAACACGCTGATGGGCTGCTGTGCCTCTGCAGATGCACCTGTCAATTAGCAGGTTCTCTCGGCAGCATGCTACACCTTTTTCGAGCCACGTCGTTCGTACTTCTTTCTCCACGCATGCTCAATTTTTCGGACAATCGTGTTGCTTAGGATAGTGTGTTCAAAAAAGTTGTTGGTCTGTAATTCTCTGGGTTGGACAAGTTGACTTTTTTTGTTGAAGTAAAATGCGTCCTGACAGCAGTCACGTTGGAATGGACCTTTCCTACTTTAAATATGAGATCAATATGCGGGCCAGATGTTAGTATGTAGAAGTAAACTTTTTCCACCAGAAGTTCTTGAAAACATCTAGTCCTGCAGCGGAAAAGTTCTTCGTACCCCCAAGTGCTTTTTTCACCTCTTTGTCAGTGATTGATGGAATTTCCTTCTCAAAGGTTATAAGGTTGTCGCAAAACTTCTGGTAGTGGATGATACTATCAGAATCTTCTTTCATCTCCACTGTTTTTGTGATCTTGTATACCTCTCTCCAGAAAGTCTCTACCTCGTTGGGCTTGGGTGGATTTTTGACGGAAACTGGGGGAACGCTGAGGAGACGTGATGGGGCAGCAAAAAACTCTTGATTTTCCCTAATCCATATCCCTCTTCTTATACTCCTCCTTGCATCCACCACGGAGTGTGCATACGTGCCATAAAGCCTTTGTGAACTAGGATAATGCTAGCATCTTAGCAGTCTAGCAAGTCTATCAAGAGTTGATTCGTCTTTCAATGCGGGCGTTTCGCCCATTCGTCGTCGTGTTTTCACCTAAATTATTTTCAGCACCTCGAACTCTAGTGTGATCGACACTGTTTGCCAAACCATTGTCGGGTACTCTGTGGGTTCGATCATTTTGAACCGCATCTATAACTTTTTGTTAGTTCGATTGTGTCATTCTTGTTCCCAGGAACAGCTAGGGAAAGAATTCTTCTGTCCTTGTAGATCCCCCCATGCATTCGGCACGGCTGTTACGTCCCCTCTCATGGGTTATTCTTTCAGGAACATTCCTGGACAATAGGGCATATGGAAAAACCAAAAATTTGTTAGCGCGATGTTTCAAGAAATCGAAAACGTCCACTTTTTCGCTATTTTCTTAGAGTCTTAGAGTATATACATATGTCAAATATTATATGGTGAAATAGTTGAGAAGTTTACTGCCACTCTAAGAAAATAGCGAAAAAGTGAACGTTTTGATTTTTTGAAACTTCAGAGTCAATTAGGGAGGTTGAAAAATATTTTAACAGAATTATCGCTATACAGGTATATCAGAGTGTTTTTGACTCCTAAAAAAAGTTTCCATTGCTATAAGAACTTCGAGCAAACAACTTTTTGTCATTCTCATTAGAGAAGGTATTATATTTGTGTAAAATTTGCCCTCCCCCCAGTTTTCGTCAAATGTCCACGTTTTGAGACCCCCTGAATCCGAAAAGCAGGTTTTTACGAATGTGTGTCTGTATGCCTGTCCGTCGGACTGTATTTATGTATGTATGCATGTATTTATGTATCTATGGATTTACGTCTGTTTATTTGTGTGCACGATAACTTTTGAAAAAAATAATCTATTAGATTGGCCATTTTTAATATTTTTGAGAACGCATTTTATGCCAAATAACGGACGATATGAAAAATGTCCAGAAAAGAAAAACGCTGCTATTGGAAGGCCCTACAAGATTATCATAACAACTTTTTGAATTTTCTTGAAAAATCGAAAATTCATATTTTGAAAGCATAAGAAATAATGTAAAATCCTACAATTACATTTTTAATTCAACACTTTCACAGTATCTCAAAGATTCTCAAATTGTAAAAGATACATACTGAATTATATATAAATGTAAAAAGGTAAGGGAAGTTTACTTTTCATTCAATTTTCAAGGATCAACATTAGTTTCTTGAAAGTTAAACTCATATTAATTTTTCTTTCATTTCGTATCTGTAAGAGTTAAAGAAAAAGGTCCACTAGGGTGACAAATCTAATAAAAGAAATAGTAAAGTGTCTGTCAAGTGAATAGCTGGATAAATAGATTTGAGTTTATTCGTCATTATTTAGGTTCATGAATGGAATGTTAAGTGCCAAGGAAAGTTAATAAAGATGTAATACAAAGTTTTATTTTTTTAAATGAAAAATTCTCCTAACTTTGTATTTAGGAAAATGTTCTAACTTGAAAATATTTACGGTTATCAAGTAATTTAAGAAAATTTTCAGAATCTGATTTTGAGAAAATTTCTTAATTTTGAATTACAATTCTCAAATAATTAAGGAAATTTTTAGGAATAAATGTTTGGGAAATTTCTCCATTTTAGAGTACAATTCCAAAATAAAGTAGAAAATTTTTCCCAATTTATTTTTGAGAAAATTTCTTAAGTTTAAAGAACAATTACCAAATAAATTAGGAAATTTCCTGAATCTATTTTTGGAAAATTTTTCTATAATATTGGCCCTAATATTGGCTTGGGAACATTTCAGTTTATAATATGGAAATAATATTCAATTACACTCATCCACACTCAACTGTCCATCTTTCTCTTCTGTACATCTCTCTCTCCTGTACATCTCTCGAATACATGTGCCCATGACTCCATTTCATATCCACATACTCTACATAGATTCTCCTCTTCATCCATCCAATATCTGCATGCTTCTCACTCCTTCTCCCATTCTAAACCGTATCACCCTACTCCATTTTTCTTCCCTTTTTATTATTTTCAGATATTCTGCTTTCGTCGAACCTGTGACCCTGTGATATACCATCTATTGTACCTCGAATCTATAATATTTGTCCATCTCTCTTCTCCTCGTGGTACTAATAGCTCCAACTCTATGTCCTGCCACTCCATAACTTTCTCCTTTCTTCCTCCCATTTTGAATTTTCCAAATTGCCTCTCACCTCATTGTTCCGAATTTCGCCCAAACATGCTTGTATTATTCTGCTTCCCTTTGTAGCTTCTCCTCACACATCCAGGCTCTCTTAATTTGTCTAGTGACCATTTTTTCCTTTCCTAATTCTTCCCTTAACATGTATCCTGGACAACTCAGGCTAACCCCGATTACCCATCTCAAAAAATGCTCATGCATGCTTTCTATTTTCCTATGGTCCTTCCATCCCCAGATCTCCACTCCATAACACAATACCGCCCAGACCAACGCATAAAAAAACCGCACTGTCATTCTCCAATCGTCCTTGAACCTTCTCTTTCCTATGCCCCATACTTGGCCCGTCACTTTACACGCACATTCAATTCTTTTCCTCACTTGCAGCTAGTTTCCCCCTTCTGCCTCAAACCAAAAACCTAAGTAAAAGAACTTTTCGACAACTTCCATTTTTTGTCCATTCATTTTCCAAACGTAATTTATTTTGCTCTTTCTATTTCTGAAGCACATCACCTTTTTCTTATCTACGTTCACCGTCAATTTTGTTGCTCCCACATACTCTTCGAAGATTCTGTTCATTAGGTTCATCCCGTTCTTATCATCTGCTAACAGAACTACATCGTCCGCATATTCACTGCCTGCCATAGCACTTTTTGGTTTACTGAGTCAAACGCTGCTTTAAAATCTACGAACCAAGCGACTATTTTCCCAATCCTTCTCCCTACATTTCTTTCTACTAAGTAGTTAAGTACGTAGATGTTGTCTATAGTTTCCATCCCTTTTCTAAAACCCGTCTGATTGTGTGGGATACTTTCATTTTGTTCTACCTGACTCTCTAGTCTTTTTTTAAGATTACTGCACGTATCTTATAGCCGAATGGCATGAGAGTGATCCCTCTGCAGTCCTCTACCTTCGTTCCTTCCCCTTTCTTAACAAGCGGAACCACCAGTCCTGTCATCCATTCTTCCCGCCATCCATCTCCTTTTCAGACCTTGTTGCAGATCTTCCACATCCCATCCCTAACTCCTTCTCCTTCAAACTGCATCGCTTCGTTTTCCATCCCATCTTCTCCTGTCGCCTTATTTCTCTTTAGCCTATCTATTGCCTTATCCACTTCTTCTCTTGCTATTTCATGCGCATCTCCCATTTCTCCCTGGACTATCCTTCTATTTTCCACTTTGGTCTTATTTTTCTCTCCCCCTAATAGACCTTTGAAATAATCCGTCAATTCCTCCATTTCTATTTCTTCATTAACATGCTTTCTTTCCCCTCTATCCCTATTTATCACATCCCACACCCTACCTTCTTTGATCGATTTTTCTACTTCTGCCTTATATTCATCTTTCCCCCTTTGTCTTTTAATTTCCAGCATCTTCTCATATTTTCTATTATTATTATATCCATATCTTCCATAGCAATATAAAAAAATAAATAAATAGCTCTTTTCGTGAATTCGTGCATAAAACTTTGCGATCCCTTTTTGAAAAAATTAATAATCTTCACACTACTACCACTTCATATCTTCCCCAAGCAAACTCAGTCGAACGTGCGAATCGAATACTAAAAACGATGACAATTCTGTACATTGACGGAGATCATAAAATGTGGGATAGTCACCTGTCAGAATTCAGATTGGCCTGCAATACTGCGTATCATTCCACCCTTATGCTTTTTCCTTAAAAAGACGCAAGGAAATCGATTATGACATAGATCCGCCATCCCCTAAATTATGGGCCGACAAAATTAAAAAATCTCCAGTTACGCGAGACTGGATAATGAAGAACCTCGGGGTCCTAATGTTATCATGTTGTAGAAGATTCTACCCCCCCCCCCCTGTGTATGAAGTTAGCTAATAAGTTAATTAAAAAAGTCCAAATACAAGAACTTAAACCCTTTTTAATCACTGACCACGAATCTGGTTCTGACTATTAGATATAAACCCAGAATCGAGACTCAAAGAGACAACGATTGCTTTACAAGAAGGTGAGGTTGAGACTGCTGGGTGCACATAGAGAAGAGACGGAGTTATGACGCAAGAGTCAATGACCTACGAGGACTCCCGTCTGCAGAAGATCTGGCAAGATGACACGTGAACCCAGGTTTCTTTTAAATCCGGCCTACCATCTTGTCATTCGCAACATACTAAGAAGATACCAGGGATTTGTTGAAAATGTCTGCCGTGCCCTCAGAGCCGAAGAAGAAGCAGAGAACGACCGAGTGATAGCTGCACGTGAAGCCTGACAAGCACGGAACGCTGCCTTGAGTGAGGAACAAGGGCTGAGACCACCGGTAGAGGTTGTCAAAGTCACTTCCAAAGATAGCCTACTGACCTACTTCCGTAGGAAGTATAACTCGATGATGGTGGGCAAACTGACCCAGTTAACTCCATCGACCCGGGAAGCTGGAAGCCAAGTTGATCTGTTAACTGCTCAAGCAGGACCATCTACGACAAGAGAGGAACTCTAACTGAAGCCAGATTCGGCATCAGGCCTTTTCCCACCCGTCATTATACTCCTAGTGCATCTGAAGTCCTTTTGGACTCTCCTATCCTAAAAGAGAATTTGTTCCGCCCCTTACCTTCACCAGAAAACCGTCCACTTCCAGCCCGTCAAGGATCCTGTCGAGAAATCCGACCAGAAATCCAACAATATTCATTTCGTCGAGCTTCCTTTCAAGAAATCAGTCCTATTTGGTCCCCACACGGTTCGTAATATGATGCGCGAAAGCATAGCGGCTCTATTCGGATTGTATTCGGCATCACAAAATGAAATTATATTAAACCTGGTCAAAATTAGCATTGTATACGGCCCTATCTTAAATTTGGTCGGAAATTAAGTTTGGTGATGGATGCATCAAAGAACGAAAACGCTTCTCTATCTGAAGCTATCCGACTCTTAAGTGGAAACCCGATAAAATAAAATAAAATTATTTATGTGGCGGAATATTATGCGGCTCTGTCCGGAATTTGGTCGGCAAATAAATTGCGTGGTGGCTTCATATCAAATACCGAAAACGCCGTTCTCATCGACGTTATGCGGCTCTTAAGCGGCAACTCGAACAAGAAAAGTAAATTATTTGCGTGGCGGAGTCTTAGTCGGCTCTGTCTTGAATTAGGTCGAAAATTAAATTGGGTGATTGTTTAAATCTAAGACCGAAAACGCTGTTCTATCTGAATTTATCCGTCTTTTGAGCGAACACCCGAACAAGAAAATTAAATTATTTCCGTGCTTAGGTCTCCGCCGTTAAGTGTCAGCTTCGTGTCTTGCTCGCACATGTCGCGTGTGTTGGCATCCTACCGTTAGGACGCCTCGATATTGCTTTTTTTTACGGGAAGATGAAGATGAAATTGAAACGATGGAGGATCTAGTACCAGAAAATCGAGAGATCTCGGAATTTTTTAACGGAGGTGAATCACAAATAGGTAACAATAACCAAACAGGTAACAGAGTTGAAAACGAAGTTGAGATCGAGTGTGATAGACTCAGAATGGACACAGTAGGGATGACGAAGTAAGAAATAATTGGTAAAATAATTTGTAAAATAAGAACGTAAAATTTCTCTCTTTTTTTCTTTACCAGATCGTATGATTTTTTTTAGCTTCTGTAAGAATTTAAAAGACGTTGATACTTTCAAAATTGAAGTACAAGACGTAAAAATTTTTACCATTTTAATTAAGAACAGTACAATTGAATTAATATATCGTCAAAGTTTTATAATAAGACAATTTTAAATAGGTTACGAAATTGAAGAACATTTATAATCGCCTTAATTACGTGATTTAACTTGGAAGCATTGGAAATTAATTTGCACTTACAGTTTTAAACGTTTCAATGGAAGGAATGTTTCTTCCAATTATATATTTTGTAAAAGAATGCTCTTCCAAGCACTAATACAAATAGAACTTCGAAACTATTTATTTTAAACTTTTAAATGTTTTTATGCGATTATGATGTGATAAGTGCTTGAGAGCAAAAATAATTTTGGAAAACCACGAACGCGTACACAAAAAATAAACTTTTGGAGCGCAAAATACGGATATCTTGTGTTGCATCCGTCGGAAATATAACTTATTTGTGTCTGTGTAATTTTTAAGGTTTTTCAGGGTCACAGTTCGGATGGTCATACTTCAGATGGGAATAAAACGAACAACGATTTTGACGATTCCATAAGAATGATCTAATTTTGTAACGTCAAATTTAAATTAAATATATAGCGATCTCTTAGAAACATGTTTATTTTAAATTGATCCAAAATTGTAAAAACAAAATTGGAGTAAAAATTAATAATTCTAAATTCAATATTCTTATAATGTTATAGATATTCAATATTAAATTTAAACGTGTTAAAGAAAATACAATATAAATATCCTGTTGGACTGTTCGTTTGAAAAAAAGTTTTAGAACACGCAACAGAGTTCGCAAGTCAGCATTTGTGTAGTAGGGATACATTTACGAAAAGCGCCCCCTTCACTCACCAATTTTGTGTTGAAATTTCATCGTTTCGTGTTGAAAATTCAACAAGTTTCGTAGAAAATTGAATTATTTTTTAAAACTGATATTTTGATGCTAAAAAGTCAAACTAAAATCTGTTTTGGTTGAAAATTGAATTATTTTTCGATAATTTGTCATTCTATTTTTAAAATTCATCAAATTGACTGGAAATTGTATATTTCTTCGATAAAAATGCAACCATTTGGTTTGGAATTCAAGAATTTTGTTTAAAAGTCTTTTTTTGTTAGAGATTCAAATGTTTTGTTGAAAATTCATATTTTTGGGTAGAAAATGCAACTATTATCATGGAAAATTTCTTTCTCATTTAAAACTAATATTTGCATCCTGGAAAGTCAAACAGAATCTTTTTAAATGAAAATTCAACTATATTTCCTTCATAATTTGTATTTTGATTTAAAAATTCATCTATTTTAGTAGAAATAGCATCTTTCTTGGATAAAATGCAACTGCTTGTAGAAAATTTACTTCTTCTGTTAAACTTATATTTTGATATCGAAAAGGGAAAATAAAATCTTCTTCTGATGAAAATGTAATTTTTTGTTTAATTGTTACTTTTGAATTAAAAATGCATTTATTTGAGTAGAAATCTCATATTTCTTACATAAAAATGCTACTGTTTGCTTCAAAGTTATTCTTCTCTCTGTTTCAGGATTCAACTTTTTTTTGAAACTTTGGTTGAACCACTTTGTTCTATCTTTTTTTTGTGCAGCATTTATATTTCAGTTGAAAAGTCACTTTTTTGTTTAGCTTAAAAATATAAAGTATAGTAAGAATATATGCGCGCGAAGTATCCTCTTAACTGCAGTTGATTCTCATTTTTATCGACTTCATTCTGCAGGGTGTTGGTATCCCCTAACTGTATTGGATTCTTGGTTTCATCGACTTCATTCTGCATGGTGTTGGTATCCTCTAACTGCAGTGGATTCTCATTTTTATCAACTTCATTCTGCGTGGTGTTGGTACCCCCTAACTGTATTGGATTCTAGGTTTCATCGACTTCATTCTGCATGGTGTTGGTATCCTTTAACTGCAGTGGATTCTCATTTTTATCGACTTTATTCTGAATGGTGTTGGTATCCCCTAACTGTATTGGATTCTTGGTTTCATCAACTTCATTCTGCATGGTGTTGGTATCCTCTAACTGCAGTTGATTCTCATTTTTATCAATTTCATTCTGCATGGTGCTGTTATCCCCTAACTGTATTGGATCCTTGGTTTCATCGACTTCATTCTGCATGGTGTTGGTATCCTCTGACTGCAGTGAATTTTCATTTTTATCGACTTCATGCTGCATGATGTTGCTATCCCCTAACTGCTATGGATTCTCATTTACATCGACTTCATGTTGCATGGCTTTGGTACCCTCTAAGTGTAGTGGATTCTCCTTTTGGTCTACTTCATTCTGCATGGCGTTGGTATCCCCTAACTGTAGTGGATTCTTGGTTTCAGCGACTTCATTCTGCATGGCGTTGGTATCCTCTAACTGCAGTGGATTCTCATTTTTATCAACTTCATTCTGCATAGTGTTTGTATCCCCTAACTATTGGATTCTTGGTTTCACCGACTTCATTCTACATGGTGTAGGTATCCTCTAACTGCAGTGGATTCTCATTTTTATGGACTTCATTCTGCATGGTGTTGGCATCCCCTAAGTGTATTGGATTCTTGATTTCATCGACTTCATTCTGCATGGTGTTGGTATCCTCTAACTGCAGTGGATTCTCATTTTTATCGACTTTATTCTGCATGGTGTTGGTATCCCCTAACTGTATTGGATTCTTGGTTTCATCGTCTTCATTCTGCATGGTGTTGATATCCTCTAACTGCAGTGGATTCTCATTTTTATCGACTTCATTCTGCATGGCGTTGGTATCCTCTAACTGGAGTGGATTCTTATTTTCATTGAACTCAACTTCAAACTCATTTTCTACTTTAGTCTCACCTTGATTTTCAGCATTAACTCCCAAAATTTGTCTGCTTTTTTTATATGGTTCTGTAATTAAAAATTAGTATGTTATATACTTGAAAGTATGGGCAAGTTACCTCAATTATAGAGATCACTCGAGCATCCAATTTCTCCGACAGGGACAGGAAAAGAACTTACTCTCATAATTTTTTTTTACTTGAGCAATTTTCTTCTTTAATTACGTGATTAGTTCTGTCAGCCTCCATCTATGCTTGATTCGAGTCCACTTTCAATGCAGTTACAAGAAAATGCCTATGAATGTCTGAAAAGTAAAATTAATTATTAACTAAATATTTTTCCAATTATGCGTGACAACATTTTTGTACAGAACTTTTTTTCCGATGATATGTGCCTCAAAAGTGTTGGACGAGCATGAATATTCATTCGAGTTCAATTTCTTCATAGGCTTTACGGTTGAAAGTGTTATAAACGTTCGAGGTTTCTCTGGTGGATAAGGTTGACACGTTCCAGAAAGTTTGCCGTTGCATGGTCTTTCAACGTTTCAGGGTTTTTTTGCCGTTGTAGCCTTTGCAAGATGTTTTGTTGTTGAGGAAGGTTTCGCCGTTGTGGGAAATTTCATCGTTGGAGGGTGTTTCAATTTTGGTAGTTTCTCAATGTTCCTAATGTTAATTTTCGTTGAAAATCTTTCTTCTGCAGATCCGTGGACGTTAAAAGTCGTATTCGTCCTCCTTACACTATTAGTGTGATAATTTTGAAACAGTGGCGACAGCAAGACTTACAGCTTGTCGGCTTGAATACTGAAACATTAACTCCAAGAAATCATCGATATGTCCTTTTCGCAGCTTGCATAAGAACTTTAGGACGTCCTCTCTTGTTAGGTGTGTACTGGATCACAAATGGTTAAAATTTCAAGAAACTTTTCCTTTGTGATAGGAGAAATAGAGTGAAATTCTTCATCTGTAAGCCTGTGTACGTCACAAAAACTTGTTGAATTCATTCACACAGTGCAATGTCCCTGCAAAAAAAATGAAGTTGTTGACCGTTACTAAGACAGGGCCTGTTAATGAAGCAGTAAACCTGGCAACAACGGCGACAAAATTAAGCCTCAAACATCTAAGTGACGTTGGCAAGATCTCACATCTTGTGCGATATAAATAGTGATCCAAAAACGTTGACGCTGCATTCAACTACAAGCCTTTCTATATCACGTAGACCATTACAGATCATCATCTTCAATTCGCAGCTTGTTGCAATACGCTTAGTTTTAGGAAAGATGGATCGCCCTCTATTACCAATGTTTCATCTAGGGTGGACTGATTTCAATTAATCCGTAGTCTCGTTTTTACAGTTAAGATACGTGCTGATAAGTTAAATGCTCCACGTCGACGCATTCCAAATTCGCGAAAAGCAGCATGTTCATCCCGGTCCATTCGAGAACTTTTTTTGTGGAACAAAAATCCTTTCGAAAACATAAAAAGATAAGTGGTTCCTAAACGCCGTTGGGAAATGGTTGTACTTTACATAAGCTTATTCGAGAATTAAGAAAAATTGAAAAATTCTATTCCATACTAATTAGTAGAATTTGTTAATAAATCTACGATTTTAAATCCTGAGATCTTAGTATCATATATCAATTATTTGTAATAATCAAAAAAGTGCCTCAATGCTGAAAACAAGCAACTCAATGGCAGTAAATCCTGCTAAAAAACTTATAAAAGCCAAAAAAACAAGAAAATGAAAATAATTTCAAATGATGTAACTATGAGGTATTCCTGAAGAGAAAACGAATCGAAAACTTCGTCCTTTCGAGACAAGCATCCGAAGTCGCATTTCCATCGCAGGTGTTGGACAAAAATATTTTCGAATTTTCGCAGTACATTATAAATAATAATAATTATTATTACCATTAAGCCATTTCCCTTTCAGGGTAGGCATGGCTCACTCAGCGGGGAAGGGAGTAGTGTGAGGAAGGGGTTATAGTATTTTTAGATTGATTTAGAACTATCGTATTATTTATTTAAATAATAAGGTAGTTCCGTAACACTGCTCCGACCCAGGTTTCTGATCAATCTCTCTAGCAATCACCCCAAGTAAAGATCCTCACAAAGCCTTCATGTGCAGTTCCCCTCTTTTTATTAACTATTTGCCGCCATATTTTTCTGTCCTGGCATACTTCTCTAGCTTCTTTAACGTCCATGCAT
>JAWWLR010219025.1:0-12860 GCA_035041075.1 Acraspis erinacei | reverse complement strand
AAGAGTCATTTCTAAGCGAAAAATGTATAAAATTGAAAGTTTAAATTGTAAGAACTCGTAGCCGAGTAAATTATTTATTTTGATGAGAGTGTTTTATAATTATTATTCCGAAATTATGGGATCAAAATTAGTGGCTCCGGGCTGTACGTCAGGCTATAACAGCAATTCGGAGAAGTTTCATTTTTTTCTTGTGCTAAAAGATCCCAAAGAAATTAAACAATGAGACAGAAAAACTGAAACATTTAAACTTTCAACAACTAAATAATTATATATATATATATATATATAATACTATAATATTATTATCAGTTAAATAACATTATCAATCAACATTAGACCAATGTAAAAATATGAATAAAATTCAAATTGTTTTCAAAATACTCATCCTTATATTAAATTTTTCTAATATTCGATTACATGTTTTGACGAATTTTTTGCATGACTTGTTACAGCTGCTCTTATTGTTACTCAAAACAATGGTCTTCCTTTTATTTTCATAAAAAGTATTAAGTTTTTAATGAATTTTGGTAGTTTTGCTATACATAACAATGCAAAAACAGGCTTACTAAGGACCCTGTAAGGAAGGACGCGTCAACGAGGCTGCTTATTACCTATTGGCTACTGAAAAGCAGTTGTCACTTCCGCTCTACAGTGTGAACATAGTAATTCGGACATCTACGTTTTTAGTATACACGATATAGTATACAGATGTTAACAGTCTGCTGTGGTCAGCTGTTTTAAGTTATTAAGTTTCTAGTTCAGTATTTATAACAATAGAAGCCAATAATGTGAGTATGAAAATAGAAAGCGCGCGCTATTATTCTCTTAAAAATGTGAATACTCAATAGCAGTGAATGTTCACTCATCGTAATCATTTTTCAACGTATTCCAATATACTTGTTCGATCAAATGATCGCCTTTATGGCGTGAAATTCGACCGAAATTATATGAGAGCCTCGTTCGAAGAGATTATACTTGTTTTACCATGTAGTTATCCCTAAGTCTACTAGAGTGCACAACGTTTAGAGACCAAAAAATTTCAATGTTAGGGGCCCGAGCATCGGCTGTACGGGCCTGGGCTTGACCTGATTCATAATGTTTAGAGGTAAGCAATATTCTCAAAGAAAAATAGTGACCTTATGAGTAAGCTGCGAAGTGGGTGGGTGAAAAGGAAAATTTTATTCCCCAATAAATTTGCATAGATAGGGAGGGAGTATAATCTCTTCGAACGAGGCTCCCATATAATTTCGATCGAATTTCACGCCATAAAGGCGATCATTTGATCGAACAATTATATTTCGAGCCTCGTTCTCGAGATTATACTTGTTTTACCATGTAGAGGTTTAGAGAGAAGGTCACAATATTTTTCTTTTTACTTGTGTTTTTATTTATACATTTTGTTTATATAATTATCTGAACAAATTCAAGCACATTCAACGATGTGTATAAAGTCAAGGATAAGACAAAAAGCGTAGTAGAAATTTTTACAAAATAAAGGAAATATATATAAAAAAACGCATGTATACATAATATAAAATTCGTGTAGTTGATATAAAAATATAAAACTTAAATTCTAGACATGATAGCTTTAGCGAAATTGTTATCGCCAGATGTAATTGGCCTATTATACACGTTCGCAAACATTTGCGATTGCGGAGTCCAACCAGCAGTTTTTCGAATTATGTCTATACTGATCCCGCTTTTATGGGCCGCAGAAGTTGCGGCGTGACGGGTTGAATGGCCAGAAAACACTGTAGTGTCAATGCCACTTTTAGTCAAAATTTGCTTGATCCATCTGCTGATGGTTTGGCTAGAAACTGGGTTGTAAGGTTTTTTGAACGAGATAAACAAATTCTTTGTATTTCCACGTAACTTAGATGATAATTCTATGTACCTGAGTAAAGTCGAAGCCACACATAGTTCAGGTTTCTCACGAAGAAATGGAATGATTAACGTCGGTTGATCTCTGCCTGGCGCAGAAGTTTTTAAAAGTTCTGTAATATTTATTTGTAATTCGTCTGTTCTAACGGAGATATTTTCTAGTTTTATACTAGCAAGTGTTTGAGCTCTTTGGGCAGTAGCAAGTGAAATTAAAATAACAGTTTTAAATGTTAATGCGGAAAAAGAAAGACTTTCTAAAGGAAAATACGCAGATATATGATTTAATACTATTGATACATCCCAGGTGAACGCATATTTTGGGAACGATGGCTTCAGTTTAAAAGCACCCCTTAAGAATCTCGAAATTAATGGGTCTTCCCCTACTTTGTTCGACGATATTAGCGATATTGCGGATCTATATGAATTCAATGTACCGTAGGTTGCGCCGTCTTTGAATTTTTTTGTTAAAAATTTTAAAACCGAAGTATTGTTTGCGTGAAAAAAGTCTAATTTTTGTGATAAACAGAATTGTTGCCATTGTTTAAATGCAACCTGGTACTGGTTAAGCGTAGATTTTGAAAGTGATGCCAGTAAAATGTCTACAGATTCTGGAGGGGTCCCTTTCCTTAAAAAAGCTTCGCTGATAGCTTTCCTACTATCAATTCCAGTGTATCCGCTCGGGGATGGATCTTCCTCCTGCAGGGAGACAATAATAAGGAACGATTAGGTTTGAGAAGGAGCGGATTACTTTCTAAAAGTTCATAAAAGAGAGGGAACCAGGGCTGATTTGGCCAATTTGGGACCACCACTATACCCCTGGAGTTTTCAGATTTAATTTTTTTCAAAACTTTGATTATTACAGCAAATGGGGGGAACGCATAGAATTTGGACCCTGACCAATTGAACGTGAAAGCATCGATATGCATAGCTCTCGGGTCAGGAAATCTCGAGCAGTAGAAATCACATTTTGTATTTTTGGAATTGGCAAAAAGATCGATATCCATTTTTCCAAATCTGCGAATAATCTTTTGAAATGCAAAATCCGCTAACTCCCATTCCGTGTCGTCATTAGCTATCCGCGACAAGGCGTCTGCCTGAGAATTTTCGTTGGAAGGGATGTAAGAGGCAAATAAAAAATTATTTCGACATTCCGCCCATTGCCAAATTTCTTTGGCAAGAGCGTGCAATTTTGGAAATCGTGTTCCTCCCATTTTGTTAATATAAGCTATTGCGGTTGTATTATCGATACGGAGCAGGATTTGGCAATTCCGAGCACTATTAGCAAGGGTTTCTAGAGCTATTTTTACAACGAACAATTCTTTATAATTAATGTGCCACTGCTCTTGATGGGAATCCCAAAAACCGTAAATATTGTTAACATTATCTGTAGCACCCCAGCCTGAATCAGAAGCATCAGTAAAGATTATATTCCCGTACTGTCCATCTTTGAATGAACTTTTCGCAGTCTTAATACTGTTTTGCCACCAGCGTAAATCTGGGATTAAGTCAAGAGGAATTTGAATTTCAATATCATAATTAAAATTATTCTTGGCAAGAGTGGAATCCCTAAATCTTTCCATCTGCTTCAGATACAGCCAGCCGTAATCTACACCAGGACATGCTGCCACTAATTTTCCCAATAATTGGGAAAAATCCCGAAGCGTATTTATAGAATTTGTTGTAAAATGCGTTATTAGCTTTCCCAATGCTACTCTTTTTTCCTCGGTAACTTGTACAAAGAGTTTTTCGGAGTTTATCGTGAATCCTAAAAATTTACATTGTTTTGACGGGTGAACATTACTCTTTCGCATATTTACCAGAAATCCTAAGGAATTTAGAAGGGCTATTGTTTTTTCTATGTTGTGGCAACATTTATCGAAGGAGTCTTCGATGCAAAGAATGTCATCTAGATAAATGACTGAGGTTAAGTGTTGAGATCTGAGCAGAGCCATGACCGGTTTCATGATTTTTGTAAAAACGAAAGAGCTGGTACAAAGACCGAATGGCAAGCAAGTAAACTGATATAGTGTGCCTAGGAATTCAAACCTTAAAAATTTTCTGTGTGATTTAGAAATTGGAACTAGGTAAAAAGCATCAGAAAGGTCCAGGGAAGCCATAAAATAATCCTGAAATATTAAATTTCTTGCTGTCCTAAGATCCTCCATTTTGAAATGAGGTGGATCCATAAATTCATTTAAACCCTTGAGGTTCAATATGAATCTGTAGGAACCATCTGGCTTTGGTCTGAGAAAGTAAGGTGATAGAAACTGATCTTGGAGAGGCCTGCAAGGTTCAATTGCTCCCTTCTCCAATATTAATTTTATGGCATCCCTGTACCTGTCTAACTCATGCTCAGGAATATTTAGAATGGGAATTTTAAACTGCATGACCGGTCTATGAAATATAAGCTTATATCCACTAATATACTGTAAAACGAATGAATTACTTGTAATATTCCGCCATTCTTTAACAAAATATTTTAAACGTCCCGCAATTTTACTTACACTTGCTACTTCCTCTTCACATTGGGAAACCTGTTCTGCGTCGCCTCGACTTTCTGAGGCTGTTGTTTCTGCGGGAACTGCGGGAATGCAGGCTTTCGATTTCCTCGGAACGGGAGGCGAGGCCTGAATTGGGAAGCTGAACCTCCCTGGGAAGGCCCAGGCCTGAATCCCGGACGACGTTCCCAGTTTTTTGAAATTGTAGTTCCACTCGTGGAAGGCTGCTTTGCATCTGCGGTAAGCCTTTCAATCGCTTTGGCCTGTTTGAGCTTATCTACAAGGTCGCGACCAAAGAGGAATTCGTCCGGCTTCGACGTGTCTAAAATTTCTTTGACCGATTTGTTGAATCCCGGTGCAACCATTGCCGTTCTGGCGACGGACTGTTTGTAGTATACATCCGATAAAATCTTGAATGAGTCAAACAGCTTTTCAAAAATTGGTGTTGGGTCGATACTATCTTCTTCTACTATAAACGTAGAGATAACTGACCCTACTGCCATTAGTGCGGATCCGATGGCATTTTGCACATGTTTCTTGTACCCATCCCTTTTCCTGGCAGATAGAGACATCTTGGACTCGATAACTGGATTCATCTTAGGGGCCTCCAACAAGTCACATCTTTTATATTTGGTCAGCAGCTCCTCGGACTCCTTCCTTGAAAGGCCCTTTTTAGTCCAAAATTGCAGTCTGGGCCGTATTGCCTCGTGAAGGAGTATGTTTAAGCATTTTGGTATTGAAGGATCATCACCAAGTATGTCCTTGTAAGCTTGGTTGATATTACTGTCGACAAAATCTTTTGAAGCAAGCCCCTCTTTAATTGATTCTATAAATTGAGAAAAATATGTTTTTCTATTTTAATGGAACTAGTAAAAAATAATACGTGTCTTGTCACTAGTACAAGCTCATTTTTGAATTTTATTGGAAATAATAATGTCTTGCCTCTAGTGCAAGCTCTGAAATATTTTAAATTAAAAATTAAAACGTGTTGCCTCTCGTGCAACCTCGTTATATTTTTGCGTACAATGCTAAAACATCTTGCCTCTCGTGCAAGCTTATTATATTTTTAAAATATAATTAATTAATATTTTTATTAAATTTAAATTTAAATGTCTTGCCTCTAGTGCAAGCTCATTTTGTTTTTAAAAAAAATGAAGAACGTCTTGCCTCTCGTGCAAGCTCGACATATATTGTGACGCAGTTGCATCATACTGCGTAATATATTCAACAAAGGATTAAAACATAAGCAAACATCTAAATGCACTATTAATAATTACCTAGATTGGAATCACCGGCGTCTGGTAATTCAAAATCTCCGTATGTACTCCCGAAGATCGATTCTAGATCGCTGTCAATGTGTTTTTCTGCTTCTCGCGGCGTGGGAATCGGGGACTCCTCATCCGACGAAAAGTCGTAGTTTGTTAAATTATTGACGCACTGCTGCATTTTACTTATTTTATTTCCTAGGGCATCAAGGAATTCGGTATTTGCCCTTTTCCTGCTCATATTGAGCAATTATCACAAACACAATCACAATAACACAACATAAATCGGCGATCGATAAAAAAAAACGCGTCTGCACTCTAGCGCACAACAAAGAGATATGAATCAGGTCAAGCCCAGGCCCGTACAGCCGATGCTCGGGCCCCTAACATTGAAATTTTTTGGTCTCTAAACGTTGTGCACTCTAGTAGACTTAGGGATAACTACATGGTAAAACAAGTATAATCTCGAGAACGAGGCTCGAAATATAATTAATATTATTGATTTTATTAATATGTTCTGGAATTTCACAATTATTCTTTATTATGAAGAATTCATTTGCGTATGAAATAATGTGGATATTTGCTGTCCTATAGACCGAGGTCGCTGGTGCGGGAATTTTCAAATTAGCAAATGTGTAAATTAAATACTTTAATAGTTTTTAATCAGCAATGTAATTGTGCATGCACAATAATTTCAAAAAAGAAGTAATTTAACATCGATTTACAGGTGCCAATGACCACCCGGGTTTTGAATTGATAAGATTACAATATCCGTGGCGAGAAAGTTTTAAAGTGGATTCCTGTATCGGATGTCCGAAACTTTCGCCAGAGATATGTTAGTGCTTTTGTTATTGTTTAAAAATGATTATTGCCGATGGCGGTGACCAAGGGCAAAATATTTATGGGTTTATTAATTTGATGAGAGGGCTGGTAGTCTGATTTGGGGTAGAGGGCGACCTTGTGATGAACGTAATTTGTTTATATTCGTTCGCTCAGGTAAAAAGGGACGAAGGTTCAGATGAATTGAGTGGGCACAATTTGTTATTGATTTCATTGTTTGAGTATGGTGGAGGCGAGGTGGAGTTGAATTTGGGTTTCTCACCTTTAGTACTGTGCCGTGTTTCCCTTTTACTGAGATTGTGTTTTGACTGTATTCAGTGGCCTAATATTGTTGCGTCGACTGTCGACGTTGCGGTTCAGTTGATTACAGAACTTTTTGTGTCTCTGGAATTGGAAGACGAAAAGCTTCCGACCTTCAAGGAATACCTGGTCAGGTTAGGAGGTTAGGCATGGAATACCTTTGTAGGTGAGACGAGAGGAGCTCGCAGTGCACCTATATGAAGTAAAAACGGGCGAAGGAGGTCGGGACCTGCAAATGACAAGTACTCCAAGGAAGATATACTGGACGTGAAGCACCGGACGTGGAGGACAAGACGTGAAAGTGGGAAAACAGTGTTGTGCTCGCCGAGAGCCGTACCAATTGTAAAAAGTGATAACAAAATTAATTTGTAAAAGTGCAGTGCAAACAATAACTTTGTTAAAGATATATATGTTTCTAAATAATGAAACGATCTCCCCTTCCTCCACACTATTTGGGCTCGCCTGGCGGGAGACCAACCCGGTTGGTAACAATTCTATTTTTCAACAAAAATACAAAAACGTATCATTATTGTCTATATATTGCACTAAAATATTATACATTATTTCTAAATTGAAGATATTAATTGCGAAAAATATTATTATTGCTTTTTTCCTATTATTTTGGGTAATAGATAATATGAGATGGAAACATACGTTAATTTAAAAATTGCGTGAGACAAAAAAATTGCGCATGTAACGCCTATCTTTTTTCTAGTATTTTTAAATTCCTTCCATAGTATAATTAAAATTGTACAAATTCGAAATTTTAAATATTAATATTATTTGTCAATCAGTTGCTTATGATGCCAACATTTTAATATTGAGCCTCATCACTCATATATTTATCATGATATTTTAATAAGTATTAAATTTATAATTAAGTACTGAATTTTTCATTGACTAATAAATTACTACAGTTTGATTTAATATTATATATATTAAAAACTTTTAAATTTATAATTTCGTAATGAACACAATTTGAAAAATTTATTGAACTTAGTTTACAAATCTACAATAAGCATATGAATTTTTTAAGTCCAGTGTTCACAAGCTCGACTTCGTAAACGATTAATAGGCAAATAATAATTACTTCTTAAGGGTGTTGAAATCAGGACCCAACCTTAAAATTAAATGCGCTCATTTTACTCCAGAGCTGGGCACAAAATACTTCAATTACAGTGCTGAAATTCATGTATTTCGGCACCATGTAGTTGAAATACATCACTCAAATACATTTGAGTATTTTTTAATACTATTTGAAATAATCTAAGAATTGTATTTTGTAGTTGATGTATTTTGTGTATTTTCTTGAAAATACTTTCTAATATCAGCATCTAAAATTTCTATTACGAGACCAAACGCGCGCTGTCGCGCGCGCGTTTACTTTATTTTGAACCTATTATATTTTGTCATATGTTTTATATTTATTTACTATCAGATGTACTCAGTTTAAGTTTCTCCTATATTTTTTTCCAAGAATATATGAATATATTTTTTTTATTTTCTAATATCAAATTTATAATGAAAGTTAATTTGTTTGTGTTTTTATTTTTAATTATTTAAAAATAAAATCCATTTAAATAATTCTGTATACACATAATTCTTTATAATATTATTTTTCCGCTGTTCTCCTAGGAACATTTTTAGTGAATGCCAAGATCGAACTCGAGAAAATGCCACATACAATTGTCCACGATTAAATACATCTTTACGAAGATCTAACCCGATGACAATGTCCCCTGCCTTATCACCTGTTAAAATGCGACATCTTATAAGATTATTTGCAAATTAATAGAAAGATAAACATTTCGTGCTGATAATATAGCTGTCTTTGCTAGATCTCCAAAATTTAGATCCTTAATAAGTTTATTAAACATTGTCTTTACTATATCATCGGTTCTTCTTGCTACACATTTTTCTGGGGCTATTAAGTTATTCTCATTGTCATTTAAAGTACCATCTCCAATAGACAATAAATACTTTGCGAATTCTATTTCTTGTGGCAAAGTACGCATATTTTCTGTTAGTGGAAATACAGAGAAATGTTTCCAAACTGAACTGAATTTGATCGATAAGTTTACTAATTCGCTGCGAGTTACATTAGTTTTCACAGGCAGTAGTTGCCTAAAATCTCCACCAAGAATTATAATTTTTCCACCAAATGGTGAATCAACTTTCATAAAGTCACGTAATGTTCGATCTACTAATTCCAAAGCATACCTTGGGGCCATTGGAGCTTCGTCCCAAATAAACATATCTACATCTCGTAAGTATTGAGCATCTTTAGATTGAGTTTTTATACGGGACGCGGAATCAGAAAATAAAGGAACGGGCATACCGAATGTTTTATGTCCAGTTTTTTCTTGTGTATAAAAACATGAAGTATTATGTCTTTCTTCGTTCGACAAAGCAAAATGTAGGATTATGTCCACAATATCTTTTTGTTTTCCATTCAATTTGTAGTCTGACCGAGTTGTTCATGTTGATTAAGTGATACGTCGTCATCATACATCTCAATATCATTTTGAAATTCAGTTAATTGTGGCATTTTTAGAAAGCTACTAATATCTGCTCTTTCGTAAGAACGATACGTATTTATTTGAATATCTGATCTTATGTATGCTTCTTGTATATTATAGTTCCTCTGAAAATATTGTGACATAGCAGATTTAAATTTATCCCATAGCTCCTCAGGATTAATCGGTTGAATGTATATTAAAATACGTACAAATAAACGTCTTAATTGTTGGGGCATCATCCAAACTTCTCCTTCTGCCATAGTACGATTCCATTCTGCATCATATTCGATGAGACCTAATGCTAAACATGTTTTTTGAAAAGTATCATAAGTTTGTCCATTAACTTTTCTGAGATCTTGGAAACTTGTAGCCCCTTTGACTGTTATTAGTAATAATCTGAGATGGAATAGTTCTATTGTAGTCGCACTAGCAGAGTACATCCGTCCAATAACGTGAAATTGAGTCTTTCGTTTTTGCCAAATTGAGGATTTTAATCCACTCTGTTTTTTAAATATGTAGTGAGATGGAATTTCAGAATACGTATATTGTTTTGTGTCAGTATCACGTCCATTTAAATCAAAATAATTGATTAGCATAGTTTCTTTTTCTAGTGCGTTTCTTATAGCATTCTCACTTTGAGAATCATCAATGGTAACACTTTGCTGATTAGGCAAATTCACTGGCAACCTAATGACAGCATGACTTTTATTTTACAACGATCTACCGTATATACGATCACATGCTTCAACAGGACTGACGTATCGAGTATCTACTGTTTATTTGCATATGTATCTGTATTTCATATTTACCTGTATCTTTTGTTATCTGTGTATAATTAATGAATTATACTTTTTGATATAATTTGTTTTAATGAAAACAAAACCACCGATTTACCTGTAAAAAATGCACTTTGTGAAGTTAAATTATTTATTTAGTCTATTAACTTTTTAAAAGTGAATACCTGAAATAATACTTACATCATATTTTATCTGCAAATCTTTCAGTATCTGTCCAGATGACTTGACATACGTTTGAAAAAAATCCTAAAAGTATAAGGATAGTATTGTGTAACCTGCACTCTAAATCCCTTGGACCGGGATTACGATCCAAGCAATGGTCAAAGAAAATTCCGGTCCAAGGGACCGGAATTTATCGTCCAAGCCAAGAATCTTCCTAGTCCAAGCTTAGACCGGAACTAATCTCGGTTCTAGCTTGGGTCGACCTGATTACATCGAATTTCGAGGTTGGGTTTGACTTTTTGTCGAACACTGAACTGCATACACTTTGGGGGAAATAAAAAAACGTCTAGCAGCTCAATAAAAATAAAATATCGCACGCCTTGGTTTGTTGATTCTAGGTATTCTAACCTACACTATCAACATTCCACGTACAGCATTCGCCTCCGCACCGCTGCGGCGCGTGGTGCACGTCTCTCTCCTTGGACCGGAGTCCAGGCCCGTTTGGACTGTTCGTGAGCCCGGTGAGTCCGGTCCAAGGGATTTAGAGTGAGCATCTGGACTTTATTTCGAACCCTTAGCAAAAGCTAAAATCGCCTCTAATTAAGTTTATTTAACATATTATTTTGTCATTGAAGATATTTAAAAATTTGGATGTGAATTAAAATCAAACTTTAAATACTTGTTACCACCTTGCAAACAGTACGAACAAATTAGCGTTAAAAATCACGCCAAATTAAAAATCAACAAGAAAAAGTAATAAATATCAATAAACAATTGAATTTTTTTAATAACACATTTGATCTTAATTCTACAATAAACCTTGAAGAGTCATCCGAAACATTTTATCATATTCAAACCATAATCGAAAAAATGGAAATTGAGGGTAATACAAAAAATTAATCAATTGTCGTTTAATATAATCAATTTTTATCAGATAATTAATCTTATTTTTGATTATTGTATATATAAATTACCACAGCTTATGGAATATAAACTTGTGCTCTTTGGAAATAAGACACGGTGAATATAAACAATAAATTCAATTTCAAATAACTTTAAATTGTAAAGATAAACAGAAAGAGTTCAGTATTTTTTTTTACTATTCCGCTGTTTATGACCATTATTATAGCTTATAACATATAAGTATTATCTTTGGAAGTAAGAATGTTTCTTTTTCTTCACACGAGCATGAAAATATCACACACGTCGAAAATCAAAATACACTGGTATTTTGAAAAGATGTTTAACCCTTTAAGGTCTCAATTATATAGCAATTGAGATGGAAAAGACCTTTTTCTCTTCTCTTTTCGCGCATTGAAATTAATCAGCCTTTTTTATATTTTTTCTCTCCGTGTAAGAAGACAGTAGGTCATGTATTTAATAAACATAACTCTTTAATTCCCTGTTTAATTTTCAAGTTCCTAAAACAATTTTCGATAATGTACTGATTGTCAATTTTAAATTTCATGTAAAAATCCAGACAGTAACAAATATAAGACCAATTGCAATTGATTTTTTTGAACGTTGTGAATTTAGCATTAATTACAGGTGCGACAGTACGATTTCATTTAGAGCTTGGGTTAAGCCTTCAAACAAAATTGTGTATTTGCGTAATTATATTTTACTATGAAGTGTAATTTTTCTTTCTTAAAATATTTTTTTTATTACTCATAAGTAAAACTTGAAAATACTATACGATCATTGAAGTAAACACTATATCAAAAATTAGACTCTTGATATTTTCTTTATACTAATAGAAAAAAACAATACGTTCTCGCCTCATTGATTTAATTGATTAAAAAACGATGCAATGACTTGTTTGAATTGTATTTTAATTATATCGATGATAGACTCATGCCGTCCATCCTCAATCTGCGAGGGGAGGATACAGCCCTACATACCCTTATTCTTATTTATAAAATCAGAATTTACTCAAAGTTAATAATTTCTAAATATTGAATATATTATTTCTTACTAAAAAAACTGAGTTTTATTTAATATTATTATTCAGAATGTTCAACTTTACAATCATGCGATTACTGTCCTTCTACGAAACTAACTCTGGAGAGGATTTCTCTCAGCCTCCAAACAACTTGAGAAAGTGAGTAAAGGTCTTATAAAAGACAAAAAGCTATTGTATCTGCAAAAATCTCTTGTGTAATTTATGTTTTCACATGTGCCTTCCAACTTATGTCAAACTTATAATCTTTAAATCAATATTTGTATAATCATAATATCGATTAATAATTATCATTGGCATCCTCATCCCACTAGAATAAATTATTCTGACAAACGAGGAATTAGGAAAAAATAAAGGGAATTGATTGAATTATGGTTTATGATAATATTTGTCTCTTGCTTCATTACTTAGGACAGAACACTAGGAATACAAAGAAAATTTTTTCATTTCCTTGAAACCTTTTAAAACTTTTGTAAAGCTTCCTTTTTCGAAACTCGAAACTTTTCAACAATTGCTTGAGATCTGTAGAATTCGTAACTTCTTTTTGAATGATTTATAAGCTTCTAAATATCTCTTAAACTTAATGTAAATTTTCTCATTCAAATTTTGCAAAATTATTTGATATATTCTTTAATTTT
>JAWWLR010218997.1:0-12863 GCA_035041075.1 Acraspis erinacei | reverse complement strand
ACGAAACGTATTTTCACGATGTCCATGACACTAACTTCTGCTACCGAGTATTTACAGTGCTGAAAATCTAAAAATATCAATATTCACTGCAAATTTAAACATAACAAATAAAATGTCACTATAAAGGACCCTAGATACTCCTGGCACGGAAGTCATGGTTTGTTACCGGAAGTTCCTATGCCAGTTTCACCCCCGTGGTTTATTCCTTGATGATAGCTAGTCCTCAGGAGAAAAATTGTTGCGTATCCCACGCAACCCACCAACTGCCGATTCTGGGTCATCCTGCTCTATTTATTGGCCAATCCCCATCCGCGGGCCTCGCTTCGCCACCAGAGTGTTTTAGTGGGAGGCTGCGAGTCTGCGCTCTCCCGTTGCCCTGCTAGAATGCAACGTTTCATCTGTCCCTTCGACGCGGTATGTAGGGTTGCCTGCAGAGAGGCTCTACACTGTACGGCGCTGGTTAGAGTATATTATTATTAAATTAGTTTAAGTACGGGCTCTTGCCGGAAAATATTTTTGAATGTTAAAACCGAGATTGCTCTGATCTTATAATTGAGGTCGCCCGGAATTCCAATATGATAATCTGTCGCTCAAAAAACGATTGACAAATTCAAGTTGTCAAAACGAGACAAATGAAAATTCGCTCGTTTCTCGCATCGTGTCGGTGGAATGCATCACTAAATTTGGGTTTATGTTAGGGTTCCTTTTAGAGTGATTAGGGTTTATGTTAGGCAGGTTAGGGCTTCTATTCGTAATGGTCCGGGCTTATTTTAGGAAGGTGAGGGATTCTATTAGACTGGTTAGGGTTTCTATTAGACTGGTTAGGGTTTACATTAGACTGGTTAGGGTTTCTATTACGTAGGTTAGGATTTGTGACCCGCTAAATCAGACGACTTGTATGTACAGATGGCAAACGTCCTAATATACCTTATTGTTCGAACTGGCTTCGTTAATTGTCCTGATAACTCCATTTGCTACGACAAAAGGTTTTCCACCACGATCACGAAGTGGGGAAATACGAAATCCACGTTCGCACCATCCAATGACGATTTTATTCTTTTGTACCAAAGTTTTCCTACCATAGAGTGGCCAACACTGATTATGTGTTCCTTCGTAATAATAACCGTTACTGATATCCAGGTCCAAAGTAAATAATAATGTACGGGCACCGAAGCAAACTGAAACAAAGGTTATAACGCAGTTAGGGATATATTATAGGCAAAACCTGTATGAGCTGAATACCAGTACGAGCTGTAGGATGGAATATGAAAATATAATTCGAATGAAATGAAAAAATAATTTTTATATTTATCATTTTTGCCACTTTCTTGCTATTTTTTAATTATAAAATCGAAAAATCTAATTTTTGAATTTCAAAATTATATCTATCCATCTCGAACTGGTTCCTCCTTACGTATTGTATTTATTTTAAATAATCAACAGAAAATGGAAACATCAAATTTCCAATCGAAAATGCAAACGCTAAATTTTCAATTCAAGAAATTAATTTTTAATGAAAAGGGTGAATTCTAAATATAAAAATTGATATTTCAACCAAAACCAATTTTTTAATTAATTCCAAAACAGCTTAATACAACTAAATAATATTATTGAGTCAAGAAAGCAAAAAGAATCAATCAAATTGTGGAAATACAAGCCTTAAAAGGTACAAAATATTAAAATTTTTATTTCCAAAATTAATATTTTTTGTACAAGAAGATAAATTCTCAAAAAATAATGGATTAATTCTGCAACAGACAGAAGAATTTTCAGTGTTAATTTTTAAACAAAGAAAATTAAATTCCAACTCTGAAATTATTTTTCTTCCTTAACATTTTTCTAAAGATTTGAGAAAATTTTAAATTCCAAGGTAAAAAAAATTTCAATTTTCCTGTGTTGGGATATGAATCTCTATGGCTCTGAATTTACAACTAAAAAAGATCAATTTGCAACTAAAATTTTCAATTAGTAACGAAAACTGTAATATTTTAATTTGCGGTGAAAATGACTTTTTAACAAAGAAACAAATTATCAACAAAATAGTTGAATTTTGAATAAAAAATGTATTTTTTATCTAAAATGATGAACCTTCAACAATAGATATAAATTTTTAACAGAACAGTTCAACTTTCGAAAAAGTAGTTAGATTTTTAACAAATAGATGAATCTTCTCCCAAATAATCAAAATCTTCAATAAACCATATAAATTTTTTATTTTTAAAGAAAAAAATTAGTTTTGAAAAAAAATGTTAAATTTGAAACCAAAAATAAAATATTCAAATATACATTTTAAAACCAATTTTAAGGAACGAAATAGAATTTTTAACAAAATTATTTAAAGCTTTAAACTAAAAGTTAAAAGATCAACCAAATATTTGAATTTTAAACAAAAAATAGAAAATTCAAAATTAAAGTTAAAAATATATTTTAGCAAAATAAAACAAATTTTCAACAAAATAGTCAAATTAAAACACTAGATCAACTTTCAATCAAGTAGTTAAATTTGGAACCGGATAAGCCAAATACGAGAAAATAGATAAACCCTGTTCAGACATTTTTTCACCAAATTAAATCAATGGCCTGATTCAGAAGAGTTCAATTTCTTTGCATTTGTTGTATTTTGTTGAATTTTCAAACCAACCAAGAAACATTTTTTACAAAACAGTTGCATTTTCAAACTGAAGATAACGAATTGTTATCAAAAAAATTGCTTTCCGACTAAATAAAATAGTTTAATTTTAACAGAATCCAAGCACTTTAAAACCCAATGGATTAATTCTCAAAAAAGAACATAATATTTCCGAATTTTATTTTTATGACCAGAGAATATTTATTACATAATGTTATGCTCAATTTTTATCTTTTTGTTTGAAAATGCCCTATATTTCCGCTGGGATTCGAACCCAGGTCTTGCAGACTGCCGGTCTTATGCTCTTACCCACTAAGCTACAAATTTCTTCACAATTTAGAAATAAATACAAGTAATAAAAGAATATTGATTTTTTACCAGGAAACGAAAAAACAGTGAACATCAAATAATTAAATACATTTTATCAGGTCAAAACCATAACATCGGAATTTAACTTTTAGGGGTTCCAAGGAATATAATCTCGTCTCTTAGTAGCTTAGTGGATAAGAACATCAAAATCGAAATCTGAAACACATGTGTTCCGTTCTCAGTGGAACTTGCGAGGATTTTTTTCACAATTTAGTAATAAAAGTAAATATTTAAAAAATATTGGTCTTAGGCAAGTAGACAAAGAACGAATGTTAAATAAAATGTTTAAATTTTAAAATAAATAAAATACATAATATTATGAAAACTTTTACAGCCAATTTAGGAAAATTTACAACCCAGAAAAGAAATTTTTGAACCAAGTTGTTCAACTGTTAACCAATAGATGAATTTTTGGCAAAAACTTACTTCAAATGAGAGTTGCATTTTCAAAAATGTTATACAATTTTTACCAAATACTAGAATTTTTATCTAAACGAGATAAACTTTAAACAAAAAAATATGATAGTGCATTTCTCAACTAAAAATAGTTTTTTTTTCATTTTGGGTTCTATTAATTTAGAAAAGAAAAACAAGGGTTTTTTTAATCCAAAGAAGAAAAAAAAATCTTTGAAAGTCTGGATTTTATTTACACATTTGTGAACATCACGGAAGCAGGCAGTTTCTTCAAATTATTAGATTTGTCGATATTTCTTTCAATTAAAAGAATTTTTCATAACCCTGTTTTGATATGGAACTATGATCTTGAAAGTCTTAAATTTTTAAGCGGATGATTTTCTATTTTTAATTTTATCGAAGAACGTGACATTTTTTAGGACTTACGACTGAATGAGATTATTTGTATAAAGAATAAAGTAAGGTGAAATAGAGGAAATGTAAAAATTATTTTTAATTTTTCCATTGCTCGTACAATGACCTGTAAGTACTTTATGTAGGTGGAGGTCACGTACTCTCTGAATTCAAATCGGTGAGATTCTCAAAAAATAAGCCTTGGAATAAATAATACAATAATAATTAAGAAATTAATGTTAAGAGTGGAGAAATTACAAAATGGCAATTTCTTTTAGACCCAGCTTAACTTTCCGAGGGAACAAATAAATAAAATAAATTATTCATAAAAAATTCCAGTTTCTGTTTTTTTAAACACTTGCAGACTGTGTGAACATGACTTTAGATTTTAGAAAGCTATTTTGGATGTTTTTTGTGTGTGCTATTGAAATTTAGAAATTTATTTTTCTGAAGGAGAAACTTGAAAATTATAAATGGATCGAAAATTATAAAAGAATTCTATTCGGAAACATTTATAAAACTTAAAAGAATTTCAAAATTCCTGAAATTTTGGGGAAAAATATAGAAGATTTAAAACCACATTCTTCTATTTTTCAATATTACAAATCTTTGGTGAAATTCGAAAAAATTTTAATTGAATTAAAAAAATAAAGATAAGAAAACAATTTTAAAGATGAAAATATTTCAATCAACTTAAAACAAGACGTAGATTTTTGAAGATTTCAAACAAAAAATTAGGGAATTTTTAACCATCTTGAAAGGTTACAAAAGTGTAAACAAAAATTTCTTCAGATTTTTCAAGCATCTTTTTTGATTTTTTATTCTACTAAAATTTATTTTAAGGGCATATTGAAAAGATTTTTAAAACTTCCAAAAGATTTCTAAAATTTACAAAAATTAATTTGGAAGATTCATGACACACACACACACACACATATATAACACACTTGGTCATTTTTTTATCAATTAGTTAAATTTTGAAGCAGATAAGAAAAATTGAATAAAATAAATAAACCCTCCTCAGAATATTTTTCACCAAAAGAAATCAATAAAAAAATAAAATTAACACAAATAAACAATAGTTAGATAATAAAACAATTTCAAAGCAATCTTTTTTCTTTTGCAAACTTTTTCACAGTTTTTGGAAAAATTCGAATAATTCAAAAAAATATCAAGATTTTTTTTAATTTTCATAATTAATAAAAAATCTCTACAGATAAAAAAAAACTTACAGCAAAATGTAGCTTTTTAAATATTTCGAAATAAAATGTTTAAGTTGCTTCAACATTGGGAAAGTTTTTAAGGTAATAAAAATTGCTTTTTTTAATCCTGGGAATATTTAAAGTGATTCCTTGTTATAAAAATAAATAATCTTAAAAGAAAATCTAAAAAGATTTACAAAATTGTCGAAACAGTATGTGGCATTTTTCTATTTTGCAAAAATTTTTCACATTTTTAGGAGAAATTCCAATCATTTAAAAATATATTTAGAAGTTTTTTAAAAATGTCAAGAATAATAAAAAATTTAGACAGTTGTCAAAAAAACTTAAACAAAATATAGACTTAATGATGTAAAAATAAAAATTTCGAAGAATTTTTAAAGGTTTTGAAAGGCTAGAAGATAATAAAAAAAATGTTCTTTGATTCCTGTGAATATTTACAGTGATTCCTAGTTATGAAAAAATAATTTTAAGTGAATATATAACAAGAGTTTCCAAAATGTCAAACAGAATTTGAGAGAATTTAAGACATTCATTTAAAATTTGCTGAATAAAAAAATAACAAATAATGAAAAGCTAACTGTCAGTTTTCTAAGATTAAAAAAAAACTTCAAAGTTTTTTTCAGAAATATAAAAGGCTTCAAGAAAATAGGAAACTTTTTTGAAGATTTAAACAAATTCTGAAAGACTTCCAAAATAATTAATAAACGAATCTGAAACTTTTAGAGCTTTTCAGACAATAAAAATAAATATTAATTTTAGGAGAACATTTGAAAAGATTAATTTACATTTTTTCATTTAAAAAATTAAAAAATTCAAGTTTGAAGATTTGATAATCAATTGTTAATTAATTCTAAAAAATTTAAAGACTACATTTCATTTACAAATTTTTCTAATTGAAGAAATTTATAATAAAAAGAATCAATACTAAAGACCTTTTGATTGTTAAAACTTGAAATTGCATAATTTCTTTTTTAAATTTCTAAAATTAAAAACTCTTTAATGCTGAAGATTCGCGATTTAAAGTTTTATAATTTTGAAGAATCACAATTTAAAAAATTTTTATTATTAAAAATATTTGAAAAATATTTTTTAATTTCGATCATTTTAAAGATTAAATGTACATTTTTTAGTTCTAAATCTTCTAAATTCTTCAACAAAAATTTAAGAGTTAGTATTATTTAATCAAAAAAAAAATTTGAAGTCAATCATATTTAAATGAAACAAAAAATTTCAACAAAATAGTTGAATTTTTAAGCAAAATTACTTAGATTTTTCTAACCAGAAGAAATCAATTTTAAAACGTAAATGTCAAATTTTGAAACAAGGAAGAAAATGATTTGTTTACAAAATTGTTGCAGTTTAAATTTAAGAAGAGAAATTTTCTACCAAAAATTAAAATTTCTAAATTGAATATATGAGATTTGAAAGAAAAAGCTGCTTTTGAACAAACAAACAAAAATATTTGAATTTTTAATAAAATTCGTGAATTAAAAAAAAAAGAATTCTCAACGAAAAATATAATATTAGATATTAATTCAACGAAAAAAAAAGATTCAAATTAAAAATAAAAAAAATTGTATTCAATAAAAAGAAAATACATTTGTTTACCAAAAGAGGTAAATTTTAAAACGAAAAAGTTGAACTTTGAAACGAAAAAAATTCTTCTAAATTGTTGATCTTTTAATAAGAAAACAATAACTTTTACAAAACTTTCAAACTTAAATTTTTAAACTAGTAATAAAGTTCCTAAAAAAGTTTAGTAAATTTAAAAAAACCTGGAAAATCTTGTTACTAATTTTTAATAAAATTTTGTATATATATATATATATATATATATTCTTTAAGGCATAATTATTAAATTTTAAATGCTTTCAAAATATCTGTAAATATGATTGTGTAACACACAATAATTATATAATATTTTTATACAATTTTTTTTTCGTTCCACGTCAAAAATAATAATAAATTTCAACAAAAACTATTATCATTTTCAAACCAATCGCTGAATTTTCCAGCCAATAAGACGAATTTTTTAAAAGAAATTTGATGTTTTAAGGCACGCAGTTTAATTTTCAAGAAAAAATTTGAATTTTTAGTTAAACATTTTAGAAAGAAAGATAATTTTTGTTTAAATTAATCTCTCAACAAAACCACTAAATAAACTCCTGAACAAATAAGATTAATTTTTAATCAAATAGTTTTATTTTGAATAGGAAACATAAGATTTTAACAAGAAAAATTCGTTTCTTACCATAAAAGACGAATTTTCAACAAAAGAATTTTATAACAAAAAGTCGAAAATTTTAGGAAAGGGTGTACTTTTCAGTACAAAAAAACAAATTTCTAACAAAGAAGGTTAATTGTGAATTAATGAAGATGAATTTATGAAAAAATAGGAAAATCCTTAATCGTGATCCTTAATCTACAATATAGTTGGATTTTCAACATATGACGAATAAATTCTTAAAAATAAAATAGTAAAATTTTCAAATAAAAAATTCACTTGTGACATGAAAAAAGTTATTATTTAACAAAATATTTAAATTTTCAACTAAATAGGTGTAACTTAAAAAATAAATTTCTGTAAAGAAAGTTAAACCTTCAGCCAATTACTTGGAGTTACAATCCAAAAAGTTGCATTTTTACCCAAAAAAACAACAAACAATTATATGAATTTTTAACAAAAAGATAAATTTCAAATAAAAGAATTGGTTGAATTTTCAACTGAAAAATATAACTATGCATTAAAAACTAAACATTTTGAATTTTAAGGCCTAAAAATTAATTTTAAAAAATAGAAACCTTAACTAAAGAGAATAGAAATGTAAAATTCCATGCTAAAAAAATCAGTTTTTAACCAAAAATAAGGAGAATCCTATTACAAAGTTGATAGAGTAGTTCAATTTTTAAACAATGAGTTAAATTTTCAACCAATGAGGATGAATTTTCCACCAAAAGTTAAATTTTCAAACAGAAAAAGTGTTATTCGTCTATAAAACATTTAAGTTTTCCACTCGACAATATTTTTCTTAACCAAAAATTTTAATTAATTAGCTAAATATTTGAATTTTTAAGAAAATTGTTGAATTATGATAGAAAAGATTAATTTTCTAAAAAAATAACTTCTCAACAAATAACATTGGATTTCAATCAATGCAAAAAAAAATTATTTTCCACAAAAGAACATTTGACCAAATAGTTTAATTTTTAACAAAAATATTATTTCTTAAACAAAAAAAGAAACAGAATACACGAATTTTTAGCCAAGTCGTTAAGCTTGTATCTAAGAAATATAGTTTTTAAAATAGAAATGCAATTTTTAATTCAAAAATTACTTTTTTATAGATTTTTTTTCCATAGATTGACTTTGACTAAAAATGAAGTATTTTCAACAAAATATTCAAATGCTCAAATACTTGTATACATTGGAAATAACTATACGTTTATAAATTAAATTTTATAAATTTTCAGTTTGGAAAATTAATTTTTAAAAAACACGAAACTTGAACTAAAAACTGGTACTTTAAAAAAAATTAATTTTCAAATCGACAATATGATTATTTAAGAAAAAAAATGATTCTTTAGAAAAATATTTAAATTTGTAACCAAATATTTGAATTTTTAACTAATAAGAATAATTTGCTAAAAAAAAAAACAACTTTTCAATAAATAAAATTGGATTTTTAACAAAATGGTTGAATTGAAAGCTGAAGATCAATTTTCAACCACAAATGGAACAGTTATATATTCATTTAAAAAAATTAATTCTTCGCTGAGAAAAACATATTCTTAATCCAGAGACTTTAATTTTGAATTAAAATAATAAATTTTAGAAAATCTATTTTTTACAAGATAATTTAAAGTTTAACCAAATAGTTTAATTTTTAATAAAAAAAATGATTTTTTAACGGAAAAAGTTAATTCATAAAAAAGATGAATTTTCAAGAAAAAACATGAATTTTTAACCAAATGGTCGAGATGAATTTTTAATGAAAAAACTGATCTTTAACATCAGTTGAAAAAACAGTTTAAAAAATCTGAAAAAGCTTTTAAGATTTCTAAGAGAGTTACGAGACTGATTTTTTTTCAAAATTATCTAAATTTTATAGATTAACATTAGTTAAATATATTTCAATATTATATAATTATCAAAAAATATTTGTATAAACAAATTATTTGTTGAAAGAATGTTTCTTATGATTTCCCAAAATTTTGCGTTTTTTAAAGTACCATTGCAAGAAATTTGTATAAAAAAAGTATAAAGATGAATAGATTTCTTCTTGAGATTATTATTATTAATAATATAAGCAAATTTAATTAAAAATTTAATAAAAAATGCATGAATCAGGCATTTTTCGACAGAAATTTTGTTTTCTTTCTGTCATTTTTTTAATTAGTAAATTTATGCTCATTTTAGAGATTTTCATTATTATTTTATTAATATGATGTTTTTTTAAACAAATTCAATAAACAAATGCATTATTCGCGCATTTGCGGCAAAAAAAATCGTTTTTTTTTTTCAAGCTAGCCCTTTCAGTTGGGAACTTCATGACAATTTCTGCAACATTCATAAATATATAAGAAATTTTATGATGCTTTTAAACAAATTTACTAAACAAATTCATAGATAAGGCATTTTGTCAAAAGAAAATTTTGTTTCTTTTTCTGACAACTTTCTTAATTAAAAACTTTATGACAATTTAAAAAAAAATTCATAATTCATTGATTGATTTTTTGAATTTTTTAAACAATTTTAATAAAAATGTGCATTAATGACAGAAAAAAAATTTTCCTCGACAAATGCCGGAATCGTGCATTTGTTTGTTAAAGTCGCTAAAAAAATTCCAATTAAAAAAGCGTTAATCGAAGAAGAAAAAAAAAAAACAATATTTCTTTCAACAAATGCCTTATCTATGGTTTTTCATATTATATCTGTTTAAAAAAATCAAAATGTTTATCAACTGGTTATGCATGCTAATAAGATTGTCACAAAGTTACCAAATAAAGAAACTCGCATTGAAAAAAAACGAATTTTTCTGCCGAAAAATCGCCGAATAATGTATTTGTTTATTAAATTTGTTTTAAAAAATCCCAAGATTATTAAAAAAATTATGAACTTTTCTGAAATTATCATGAGGTCCCTAAGTTAAAAGCATTGGCCTTGAAAAAAGGGATTTTTCTGTCGAAAAATGCCGGAATAATGCATTTGTTTATTAAATTTGTTCATAACATTAACAAGAATATTTTTAAGAGCATTTTTTTCATTAAAATACATTTTGCATTCAAATTTCTTGCACTATAACTTTAAAAAACGTTAAATTATGAAAAATGATAGAAAACAGTTTTTCAACATATAATTTGTTTATAATTTTTGGTTTGTTTATTGTCTACTATTGGATCATCTTTAACCAATGTTACTCTATGCAACTTAGGCAATTGCATCAATTTTCCTGTTATTGACGAGCACCGGGAACGTCAAATAGAAAATAGGCCATTTTTCGCCAATTTGTTTATTTATGAAGAATTGGAAACCTCTTTTAAAAATCAGGCTCGACAACTCTCTTAGAAATCTCATAAGCTTTTTTCAGATTTTGTGTCCAAATCAGCAGCATTAACACCTAGCCAAAAATTAGTGTTATTTTCTTGAATTCAGGTTATTATTCTGATCTCTCTAATAGCTTAATGGAAAAGGCCCTGACTGGACATCAGAAGTACTGTGGTTCGATTCCCAGTGGAGCAAAAAGAAAAAGATCTTTTTTAAAAAAAATTAAATTTAAGAATTTGAAAAAAATATTTTCTATCTAGTCTGGTTCAGACGATAAGCATTTTCTGTTATTGAAGGTTCTTAACCTGATCGATAATATGGATTTTATGCCTGCATGATTGTGGAGGGTAAAGTACCATTCGCTGATGATACAACGTATTCATTTTAAATAATTACTTCTACCATTAATACCTAGACAAAAATTAGCATTATTTCCTTCAATTAAGGTTCTTATTCTGATCTTTCTAATAGCTTAATGGAAAAGGACCTGACTGAAAATCAAAAGTACTGTGGTTCGATTCCCAGTGGAGCGAAAAGAGAAAGACTTTCTTTTAAATTTAATTTTCAAATACCTTCATAAAATCGAGAAAAAAAAATCACGTATAAATAATCCCCCTTCAACAATGTACATGCTTCCGCCCTTGATTTCAATCCAGTCGCCTGGTTTAGCGCACTTCTTGCCGCATTCAAATATCAAAAACAGAACTTTGATCATGTATTTTTTTAGAGATTAGAACCCTATAAAATAGGTTAGGCAAATAGTAGTCACATTTGTTAGTTTAACATTTCAAGAAGTCACTGTTGGTACCTACTGGTCCTGCAGGTTTATTCCATTTTCTACTCAAGAAAACTTTTTGTATTTACTGTTGCAAGACCTGATTTAGTACAGATAATCATTTGGGTAACCACTATTTACAAGTAGAGTGTATCTATGTTTTGTTGCACTTTTTGTTTCTGCTCGTCTACTGATGTAATAAATATTTTTCGCTTGAATCTTAACAAGTTGGTTTACTAACAGATGCAGAGACTGATGTCAAACTTGGAGGAATAGCTCAAAACTGATATAAATTTCGTAGGAAAGAATATTTTACAAATCACTTTAGCAAGCTTCCAGAGATGTAAAGCCAAGATCGATGATGTAGAAAACGAGAATGCGAAGCTCAAAAAAGATTTTACAAAACCAGCTGAATGTCAAGATAGGTTCCCGAGAATGAAGAGCCTGCTATTCTTAAGATTTATAGCGAGTAAACTGAAACAACACCTATTCTAGATGAAAAATTCTAAAATCTATTCGGAAGCAAAACTGGACATAAAACTCAGCTAGGAATAGCTTAATCAAGTTCAACTCTTTAGTTAATTCAACTCTAGAAAACCGAGATCTTTACGTTCACTGTATTCGGGGTTAAGGAAGCAAGCTATCTTTTCAAAACATTCAAAACTTTGGAACACCGAAATTTTAATGCTGCATGACTTGTATCAAGAGTCTGTTAAGATTCAAGATTAAGAACCAAGGAGGAGCTAAACTAAAAAAGGCTGCTCTAGAATCTCGTATAAGATGTTTCTGCTTTTGAGTTAGCAATATCAGTTGCAGCTTAGATCATCCAAGAAAAAGGATCTTACAGGAAATAATCGGTTTTAATGTTTCAAACATTAAACTGTTTCACAACGAAAGCTCTGCTGTTCCTATAAACAATTACGTGACGTCTGAACCTGGTACTTAGAAGCTCTTGATGATTTTTCGAGCAGGGATCAACAATAGCAAATAAACCTAATCTTAAAATGTAAATTTAGCTGATATACCCAACTAAATGTGTTACTGTTCTAAAACAATGTAATCACGAATTTGTTATTAGTTGGTTATTTGATTCGTCAGCTACTGACCCTACATAGCAATTCTTATCAGATTTTTAGAAATTGTAATTTTTCTGAACAGTACTGTATTTGATGTACCTTTTCAAGGTTCACGTTTTCGAGTCGTTTCGACTGATCTATTCGAGAACATTTGGTAACCATTCATACTATACAGATAGCTATTTATTAAAATCTAAAAAATTCTTCGTTTTGTTTAGATAAGGAAAACTTATTTATTATTTGAGATATAACAAAACTGGTACTCAAGAAGTGGCAATCTGCAAGAAAACACATAGATTGAGTTTTCAATAGTCTCCCTAATGTTCTGGAAATAAGATTGCTAGTGTATGATAGAAGAGTAACTAGTGGGACGATGGTCGTGGGGGCTAAAGCATAGGCTTTGGACCCACTCTGTCGGCTTGCGGGTTCGATTCCCGCC